>JAPTHA010000006.1:4878317-4891133 GCA_029814585.1 Gymnapogon annona | reverse complement strand
GTGTGGGGGACTGACTTAATGTGGTGATCTTGGTCAGGCTGGCTTTGCTGATCTCCTGTATAGAGTCTTGTAGTTCTTTGATGACTGAGCGGATGGACGATACCACTCCTACATCGTGACTGAGTATTGATTCTCCTGTGGCATCGCTCTGACCCAGTGGATCCATGGTGTAAAAGTTCTTAACAACAAGAGGAAGAGAGTTAATATTTAACTAAAAAACACTGTACTCCATGATAAGTCCCATTAGTTACCCTGTTAAAAAAACAACAACAGTGTAATATAACTTATTATACTTGATTACTTTCCTATCAAATGTTGTACAAGGTTCTGATAACATAAATGTGAACCCTGTACAGTAACGTTAAAAGCTTTCAGAGGGACAGTATTGTTAAATTTCCAGTACTCTTTCTATAAGGCCTTTACCAAAAAGACACATCAGGATGTCTCTCTTTTGGAGTCACAAATATCTGAAGTTTATTCCGCTAATGTTTGCTTGAGCCTCTGCAATGTTAGAGAAAGTGAAAAACAATTCCAATTCCTGTGCCTTATTCTGGATCTGCTCCAAAATGAGTAATTTGTCACTTTTCACTCATACCCCACCCTTCCACCAAGCCTCACGAAAATGGGTTCAGTCGAATTTAAGCAAGAAAAATTAGCAAGAGGGATAATTACATATATTCTGATTTACTTACTTCTACCACCATTATTACTAACATTACTAGTACTGGTGTCACTACTGTTTTGCACACGTTTCTTTTAATTCTTGCAGGTCCTCCTGACACTTTTGTCCACCCTGTCTCCTCTCTGCTTCCAAATCAAGACGTCCCTACATTTATCTAAGGAAATGTGACTTGAATCTTTACATTTTTACCTTCAAAAAGCAGATATGATCCTGCATGTTCACCAGTCTGCTGAGCTCCTCACCCTTCCAGTGAAGCTGTGCCACCTCTTGCTCTAGTCTTTGGATCGTCCCTTCAACCTGGCTTCCCAAGGCAGCTTCGTGAGTATTAAGAAGATCACCGATATGGATTCCTGTGATGCTAACAGTTTTCACTAACTCAGAGAATAAATCAGTGTTTTCTTGCTGCAGAGCTTGGACCAAAGCCTGCAGAGAAGGAGTAAAGAATTAAAGTCGATGTTATATGAAAAATCACAAACAAGACTTCATAAATTCTAATTCAGTACAAGGTTTTCACATAAAAAGTATGTAATGTTCCATGCCTTGTGTTGCCGAGCAACATGAGGGAGCTCCTTCAGTTTCCTCTCAGTTTGTTGAAGTCTTCCTTGTAGTTCCCCCTGCATTTGGACAAGTTCTCTCTGAAAAGTAGAACAAAAAACCCAGAACTGGTCAAAACAATCATATTATTCTACAGCAAAAGTCCATCAAATGCACAGAAATCCACAGAAAAATTAGGAAAAACAAAGGCTGTATCATTTCAACAAATATTTTAGATATTGCATAACAACAAAATTCACCCCCAACATTGTTTAAAATCAACTGATTTTTCTGTCCATTGCCTTTGCTTATAATATTGTGTTTAATATGGACTTTTCAAACTGAAACTTTAGTCAATTATGACTTCAATTTTACTGCCATTTTATTTACTTATATGCACTTTTTCTCAACATTCATAATCCTTACCATGACAGTTGTTTGTCATCTACTTGTATTCCGTGTAAACGACTTGTATAGTCTGCGATACGTAGCCAAATAGGAAAAACAGGCCTTGGACTGTGTGCGTCACAGTCAGGAATGTTAGCTATTTGACTAGTTCAGTTTGTTTCTATAATTAGTAGGCAGGGCACCTTTATTTGTGTAACACAATTCATAACAAGGATAACTCCCAGGAAAGGTTCTTTACAACAACTAAAAATAAGGTATAAATTTGCTGTAACTTATCAAATTTTAAATAGAATATTAAAAAGATAAAATGGTTAAAAAAAAGATAGAAGTGCAGAATAAACACTTTCAACTGAAATATATGTAGAGCTAAAAACAAAAGGATGTCAACATAGTGAGAGTTGGGGCTTGTCTTGTATTACAAAGACGATTCCAAGGTTGATAGAACCTACAATTTTTTGTAATTTAGTATGTTGCTTTTAAACATTTTCTTTCTCACTTATTCAATTTCTGGTTATAGTTTTCATTCACCCTGTCCAGGTACATACCTCTCTCACTCGCCTTTCTTCCTCTGGTTTTAGTACATGATGTCCCTTGTGTTCAAGCTGGCAGCACGCTGCACACACACAGTCTTTGTCTTCACGACAAAACAGGTCTAAGGGTTGGTTGTGTTGAGGGCAGAGCCTGGGAGCCAAAGTGGGCAACTGTGGGTACACACTGCCCATTCTGCCCGGTCCCCTTTCAACATCAGGTAGCACCTCCAGGTACAAAGGAATGGATGGTGGAGCGCTGGAGGCCACCGCTGAGGAGCTTTGCTTGAAGCTGTTGGTTCTGAGCTTTTCCATGGCCTCCACAAGGACAGTGCTCTTACTCAGCGAGGGACGTGGGTTAAACACCTGCCGACACTGCGGGCAGCTGTACTGGCCCTTGCTGTCCCCCTTGTCCCAATGTCTCTGGATACATATCAAGCAGTACGAGTGTCCGCAAGGCAGAGTGGCTGGGTCCTTGAGGGTTTCCAGGCATACTGAGCAAATGAAGGCCTCCTCTTCTGACCAGACTGACGCCATTAGATCACGAGCTAAAAACAAAGAGTTAGAGTTTGTGGATGCCTAGACGTGTCAATAACAAAAATTCCTTCTTAAAATAAGCCAAAAGACCAAAAAAAAGAGAAGGCAGCTGAGGTCAGTGTTACTATAAATCTCAACAGACAGAACACATGTGTTGCTAAGGATTTGAGCCTCATGGGCTGGGCTGGGGCAGGTCAAACAGGTGAGTTGAGATTTTTCCATTTACGTTAGTTACCTCCCAGTTAAATGACATGTCTAACCATCAAACGACTCTTGTTTTATTGAAAACAAACAAACAAATAAATAAAATCGAAAGACTACTGGAATACATAATCATTTACGATGCACCAAGTTTAGGTTAGATCTCTTAATAACAGAACTAAACTATTTTGATTGTTTGAAGAATGACGTCATGCGGAAACTTAACAGGACTGACTGGTTTACCACCTGTAACGGATTACAAACAACTTTGGGGTTTCTCCAAGATTTCAACAGTCACCAACGTCATATACCCACCCTTCTGTTAGTCACCTGGAAACAATTGCTGTTTTATTTATAAGAAAATACAAAGAATCACTCATCCATTTGAACAGAAAAGGAAGAACACGAAAGCGCATCTGTGGCACAGTCCTCCAAGCATGCACAAGCACATTTGATGCATTTTTAACCTGTTACAAATAGTTTTTTCTACAACAATACTTTCAAATAAAGTTGCAACTTTATTGACATAACTTATCCCAAAATCAAAGGAAAATGTTTAAGGGGCGTGCATTAATTTTCTTACATTCAAAATATGCGATAATGTTTTCCCTTCAGTGACAGGACGTAGGTTACTATTTCTAATTGTCACTTAGAAACATTAAACCAGAAAAATTAATTAACGTCTTAAAAAGAACGAGCTCAAGTCACTGTAAATTGAGCGTCATCGCAGCCTATTGTGGGCAAAATAGACGCGTCTGAGGCCAGGGGCCGCCATATTAAGTACTGGCAACCGGCGAGCAGCAGCCAGGTGCTGTGTATCCAACTTTCAAGGTGAGCGTGTTTCCACTGTCAGGTCACGGTTTCACAACGGGCAAAAGAAACGTCGCCTTTTCGAGTTGGATACCGCTGATGTTTCAGGGTAACGAGCATTAAGTTGATACCAGAAAACGATCGACACTGCCTTATTATTCACTGAGTTGATGCTAATATTGTAGCCGGCTAGTTAGTTAGCATGTTTGTAGCAGTTTTGACACCTGACTTTTCCAAGACAAATAACGTCTCGATTTGACAACGAGCGTTTTATTTTTTCAGTTCGTACAGTTTGTGTTTGTGACGCACATGCAGCCACTGGTCTTTAATGTCATGTATATTTTACCATTTATATTGATAATCTACTAGCAGCCAAGAGCTAGCCACCGGCTAGCCAGGTGAAGTTTTGACAGCTACGGACTGTTTAGTTACAGCCACTTAACTCCGCTAGAGATGGACTTCATATGCTACAGGGATTAAAGATCGTTAATTGGATGTGTAGGAATATCGTCAAAGTAAAACAAGAGTTGGCTTTGAGGGGTGTCAATGCACTAAACGTTTCTTTCCGAGTCGTGTGTACCCTTTAGCTGACATGACCACTGCCCCACTGACAACAGAGCTGATAAATTGTGCATAACTGAAGTGTTCTGAAAGGATCAAAATCTAGCCAAGACCAAGTCATGACTATTTACATTGTAGATTCTCACTGAAGGCATCAAAACTATGAATGAACACATGTGGAGTTATGTAATGAACAAAAAAAGGTAAAATAACTGAAAACATGTTTAATATTCTAGTTTCTTCCAAATAGCCACCCTTTGCTCTGATCACTCTTTTGCACACTCTGTGCATTCTCTGGATGAGCTTCAAACCACCTGAAATGGTTTTCACTAATTATCACCAATTCTTCTTTCGGCTTTTCCCTTCAGGGGTCACCACAGTGAATCTGGCCCCATTATCAGGGTTAATTAGTGGAATTTCTTGCTTTATCAATGGGGTTGGGACCATCAGTTGTGTTGTGCAGAAGTCCTGTAGATACACAGCCCTATTGGACAACTGTTCAAATTCATATAATTTTATTATTATTATTATAGATGTATTATTTTGATGCCTTCCGTGAGAATCAACAATGTAAATAGTCATAAAAATAAAGAAAACACATTGAATGAGAAGGTGTGTCCAAACATTTAGCCTGTGCTGTAATATATACAGTGTGTGTGTATATATAATATCTATATATACATATATATACACACAAACATTTGTTCTGTACTGTATATACATCCATATACACATGCACCTATACAAATGCATACAAACAACTTTCTTTTTTGTACTCTTTCACTCTCTCTCTCTGACATGCATAAAAACACCAACACACAACTCTCATATACATCCTTATACACATGCACACAACGTTCCTTCATGTACTCTTGCTGTCTCTCTCTCTCTAACATGCATAAAGTCACTACCACATAGTCTTTATCTACATACATATATACTCATATAAACACTACACAATATGACTTCTGAACTTTTAAGGTGCGTAGTTAGTTGAGCAGCTTGATGGACTTCACTGACTGACTAGTTTGGAACTGACTTGGTATTGGTTCTTTCCACAGTATGTTTAGGGGCCTTCAGATCTTGACGTGGTCTACTCCCATAAGACCTTTGCTGCTTCTGAGAGACTGTTACCCGTCTGCTTTGTCTGAACATACATCCTCTATTCGTCATCAAAATGCAAAGAAAAGAAGATACAGAAGAGGCAGTCGGACAGAGGGAGTTTCACAGTCTACAACTACTGCATCTTCTTTAAGTGGACTTTCATTACATTTGGATTGTAAAAGAAATTGTTCATTTCAGAACCTCCGATCCAAAACTAATGTGTCTGCGTGTGATCAAACCCAGCTGGTTTCTCAAATTGCAAAGGCTGAGGGAGTGTATAATCTATATGAGCCCACCACAGTGGAGGATTTCTCTCTAAGCCCCTACCATGACTGTTTAACCAACATAGCGTCCTGTCAGCCACAGAGAAAGCCTTGGGACATAAGCCAACCTTTACTAAGTTTCACTAAGACTCAGTGTAGTACTCCTCAAATCAGTTTACTTTACAGAAAGCCTTTCCACTTGTCAGCGCATTCTCCGTGGATTTTGAACCAAAGCTCACTATTATCCTGTAGTGTCCCCTTTCAACAAGCCAGAGCTGTCCACCAGGCATCCCCTCACCAAGCCCCTGCCTGGAGAGACTGTCTGTCCCCGCAGAATGAAACGAGATGTCGAAAGAGTCTGGGGCCCAACTTGAAGCTCTATGAGGTAGGAGTGGGGCGGAAAGGGTCCAGTATGAGACTTGAAAAAGGGCAGGGGAGGTGGGCGTCTGTCCTGGTATCACTCTGCTCCATAGAGGAGGAGCCTGCCTTTCTCTTCACTCTGCGCTCCAGCACACTGAAGGGCAGACATAAAGGAGATGTCAGGTCTGTGGTGGGCTCCAAACAGGCACACTTTCAAAACAAGGTGCACTTAGATCCTTTGCCTTACTGTCATCACTGTGTAGCTTTGCAGGTGGGAAGAGTGACCCGCTGGACAGAGATGTGTTGGCCACAGCTCTGAGAGAAGCCCGCGAGGAGCTGGGGATTAATGTGGCCACAGAGAGGGTCTGGGGAGTCCTGAAACCTCTCAGAGACAACGTGAGTTCAGTGGACTTGATAGATGAAAGACTGAGATGTCCTCTCTACATGTCTCACTCGACCGCCACAATAAAAACCTAACCAGACGCTGAACAAAGTAATTATTCATTCACCTTTATTTTTTTTATCTTTGAATATTTTGAGTTGTAGAGCTCATAACTGGACTATATTTGCACCAATAGTGGGGAATAAAAACGATGAGTACTATTTGTAGTCAGATGGCAAAGTAGATTTAATTCAATAAACTTACGATAAAGACATGTATTCTTGAAAAGCATTTCCTCGTAATTTCTTGCTTTCCCTGTTTTGTGCTCTTTTCCAGTCAGGGATGATGATTGCTCCCGTACTCGCTAACTTGGGTCCCATAGAGGAATTGTCCTTCAAACCTAATCCCGGAGAGGTATGATCATACTTTTGCTACAGAACACAAATAAAATATTCCTTGTAAATAATGCACATTAGTATCAGTGGAAGTATAAGAGTCGTGGCATAAAGGATGTAATCCCACATATTTTCTTCTTAAGCTGTTTGGTCTATTTCTCCCCCATGCATCAGATCTGTGAAAATCCAAAGTGGAAGAATAACCACCACTTTTTGTTTGCTCCTGTTGAGGTTAAAGCTGGTGGCATCTGTTGTCTCTGTGTATTTCCAGGTAGAGGAGATCTTCACTGTGTCCTTGTCACACTTGTGCAACCCTCAGAATCGTGGTTACACACATTTCCGCACTGGGGACAGGTATGGATACACACTCCCAGTGTTCCGCAATGGAAAGCATCGAGTGTGGGGCCTGACGGCCGTCGCCTTGGAACAGACGCTAAAACTCATTGTCCCAGTGTAGCGAGTGCTATAGCTAAACCCAGCTGGACTGAAGCACATCTACCTACCACACAATTCAGAGATCCGACTGAAGACAACGGTGAAGTCACGTATAGTAAATCAGTCACACCGGTGGAAGGTGTGACTACGAATCAGAATTTTTGTATTCACTGTCTTTCACTTAAGATGGTGAATACTTTGCTTAAGGAGGAGTTTAATTTTTTGGCACTCTAGAAGGTTCAGGTGTATAATTATGTGTACTGATAGACGTGCTGTGTCGAGGCCAGTGTCGGAAGTTTTCATTTGATTCATGGAACAAATCGTTGTAATCATATAAGGCCACTATTTAAATATTCCTCATTGTTCTATCAGTACATTGGACTTGTTAAATTTAACTTCTTTCTGTCCTTACATTGGCCATCTTTATCTCTTGACTGATGAATAAGCTAAACCAGTAAGTGACTGATGCGTTGACTATATGAGTGTGTTACATGTCATGTGGAAAATCTAGATTTCCTGAGAGATTTGTCATGTGTTTGTTTCCATTTGACCTCATTTTAAAACAAATCCTGTTACAAACACTGCGGTGATATGAGGATTTTGTGGAGTACTGTTAAATAAAGCACGTAGTAAAGGCAGCTTCTCGGACCCTTCCATTCTGTCTTTGTTAGTTGGGAATGTGTGTTTGACATTAAAGCACAATTAAATGAACACACGTTAAATAGCACAAAAAGAACAGAACAAATCGTGAACCCTTTGGTGGGACGGCAGTCTGTGGGTATGGGACACATGTCCACTTTTCATCTGATTGTTGGTCCATTTTTCTTAATGTGTTGCAGTCTTGAAAATAAAGCACCTTGACCAGACGAAGCCTCGAATGTGTGGTGTTCATACTGTACTCTGCACTGTGTGTCATGACAATTTTTTTTTTCTTGCCGACTCTTTGCTGCCGAGTTTCAGTTCTGAAACACTTTCATGCAGCAAATGTGATGTCCGCTTTTTTTTTTTTTTGAAAAGTACCAAATATTGTCGTCCAACTTGCAACCCCGCATCAATTTTAATGCGTCCTGTGGCGTTACGGCAGAGAGCACTCCATGGGGTCGTGTGAGTCGGGCAGGAGGTGGCAGTTAAAAGGCCAGCTGAAAGAGAACAGGTCCAGGGCTTGACTGCACTGCTGCTCGGCCGACGAGCAGACTGAGCGGCACGGCTGGAGGACGCCACCCTGAGGGCTGCACTGGGGAAGGAACATCCCACACATAAGCCGCCGCAGAGGCTCAAAGCACGCAAGCTCCATCAGCACCTGGATGGAAAAATACCCAGCAGCCTTGACACGAGTGCAAAAAAAATGTAACTTGTTATTGTTTTGCCTGAGTGCGCAACTTTTTTTTTTTAACTGTAGCATATTGTAGGTCGTGGCATCAAAGTTATTGTTATGAGTAATATATGGAATTCTGTGAATTAAGGAGAGAATTTCTTTACACTAAAAGAAAGGTTCTTCTAATAGAATCTAATATTTAGACATGTTTTATGCAGTAGAAATAATGGCATGAGCTACCAGAACGTCCAAATGAAAAAGTTCAGCTTCATTTAATCTTTTTGACAAAAAAGTACAAACCTGAGTAAATGCCATGATAAGAGAATAATTAATACTATCTTAATAACATGTCATAAACTGTAGTGTCAGTTTATGACATGTTATCAAGATAGTATTAATAAACTGTAGTGTCAGTTTATGTAATATTCCAGCTGAGGAACAGGATTTTTTTTTTCACCCTTTTCAAAATTTTCACACAACTGAAGTAGTGGAATATTTAATAATGCGTTTTTGTTTGGGGTTTTTTTTGGCCTAATATGAGATCTTTTTATATTTGTGGATATTTGCTTTCTTCCTGTAGGCTTGTTCTTGTATTGTGTTTGTGTTTTGTTTTTTTACCCTGTACTGACGCAGTAGCGTGGCTGCTTCTCTCTGGTCAGCAATGGGCAGCCAGATGTTGGGAAATGAGGTGAGGTTATAGCTGAGGCCCAGGCACATCTCTGTCTCGATCAGTTCACACGAAGAAGCTGGTGACACAGACACAAAGAAAACCCCACCTGATTAATGAAGTCCTTACAGTTTTGTCAGGGGCCACATATAAGCTTCTCGGCTTTCAGAGATTTCAATTGTCAATACTTTTCCTGGTCAGCTTAGTGGCCCTTGTAACCAACACCTGTTAGATCGGGGACAGAGATAACATGGACTCACTAAAAGGAGGATAGGTGGAGTTGTGACAGCTCTGTTCATCTGCTCCATCAGAGCAGTCGTTCCATCCGTCGCACAACCACTGGCGCTGAAGACACTCCCCCGTACTGCACGCAAACTGGTCTGGACCACACGTCCCTTTCAAAATATCAAAATTGACTTGTACAGAGGAAAAGGACACGATGCAACGCAGAATGAAGATTAGACTGGAGGAGAAGGAAAAAATGACGTTTAAGGAGTTTTGTTTTTGGGAGTATAATTAACACAAATATATAATAATATAATAACTCAATACTAGAGGTGCTGAAAATGTACGTTAAACAATCAAAGGACAAATTATAACTTTGAAGCTATTTCAATGAAAAGTGTTGTGATGTGACCACAAGCCAAGTTGGCTTCATTAAAATTCATAATTGACACAAGTGCAAAAATATAATGTTCTTTTTTTTCTCCTATTTCCTCAGTGCACTACAAAAATGGAAGTAATTTTTATAGGCTCAAATCATTACAAGAAAAGAAATAATTCCAAGAAAAGAGAAACTTTACCAAATTTGGGTAAACAATGAAAAAAAAATCAGTAATGTACTGGTTGGCTGTAGGGTTAAAGATACAGTTGTGGGTAATAATAATAATAATAATAATAATACCTCAAATTTATATAGCGCTTTTTTGGACACTCAAAGACGCTTTACATAACAGACAGGAGAGAATTGATTTACGCTAAAGGAAGGGTTCTACTGATGTAAGATTTAGACATTTTTTTTTGTTCAATCTGTCACAACTGCTGGTGCTGAAGACACTCCCCTGTACTGCACGCAAACTGGTTCAAAAACATTATCAAGATTGACTTGTACAAAGGAAAAGGACATGATGCAACGCGGAATGAAGATGAGACTGAAGGAGACGGGCGGAAAAATGACATTTAAAGAGTTTTGTGTTTGGGATTATAAGTAACACAAATTAACTCATAATATTAGAGGTGCTGAAAATATATGCGAAAGCATTAAAGGATGAATTATTATATAATTTTGAAGCTATTTCAATGAAAACTGTCGTGATGTGAAAACAGCCCATTTTAATTCATTGAAATTCATAATTTGAACTGATCGTTTGTTATTCACAACACAAACTTACCATTTAACATTTCATGAAAGTGGCCAATGTATGAGAAGTGGAAGTAATAACAAGGGATTAAAAACAAGTAAATCAAAGTAAATCTCAGTAAGTAGTTGTAGGAAGTGATGTAAATTACAGTGATATTATGAACATAAAGCCATTTCGATGGAACATTAAAAGGAAACGAAGGATTGGAACAATACAAATCTAGAGAGGTTGGTAAAATGATCTCATCCAAATCAACAAAAATAACAAGACAACCAAAGAACATACAAATGTGTGACAATAAATTTAAAAATGAATATTTATCATACTTATATCATTATTATTATTTAATGTTCCCAGATTAAATATTTCAATAAAGCGTCCCTCCAAAAAAGAAATAAAAGCTGATACAACTATACTATATTATGCAATACTACTATAATGGGTTGTATTGAAACACCAAAGGAAAAAAAAGTGGCATTTGCATAATGACTTCAAGACATACTGTATGATAAAAAAAGGGGTATTCCCGTCTATAGACCAGTGTATAACAATACAAGGGATGAAACTATGTGAAGTGATACTTGTCGATATCAGTTAATTTGAGTTACATCATTATTTCATAATGAAAATCGCAGCAGTAAGGAAGAGAACGGAATAAAAGAATGGGAAACTAAAGAAGGGAAAAAGGGAAGGTGAAAGCCAAGAAAGAAAGAATAGAAGATTGTTATCGGTAATAATCATACGGTCCAAGAGGGACACGGCCTGGAACGTTGCGTTAAAGCCGCTGTCGGCTACGCCCTCATCTGTCACAAACACCACCGTCATGTGTGGGCCAGAGGATGTCAGGTCAGGTGGAAAAGTGGTTCCACAGAACCTGAGACAAAGACAGGAAACACAAGATGCTTCAGGACAGCGTCATTGTATAACATATATCTAAACAAAGACTCACAACTACCCTCGTCACCTGTACTTTAAATACTAGGTATAGACCAGGGCTGTCAAACATGCGGCCCGGGGGCCAAATTCGGCCCGCCAAAGGTTCTGGTCCGGCCCGCGGGATGAATTTGTGAAATGCAAAAATGATAAGATAGATAAGATAGTTACAAAAATTATAGTCCACGTTCCACAGACTGACTGGGAAATACATGATCATAATAACCTCTAAATACAATTTCAACAATTTTTCTGTGTGGAAAGGAACATGATTTTCATGCAATTTACCTTTATTTACCCCAAAACAAGGTAGAATTTCACAAAAAACATAAATAACCCGAACAAATACAAACAGCCAGAAATGTCTGAAGAGAAGTCAGTGTAATTCTTAGCAGTATTCTACCTGTTACTAAGTGTTTTATGTATTTGTAGATCCACTGTGATCTGTCAGTTGTAATGTACATGTACAAATGAATGAACTGAGGTATGATATCGTTAAAATTACACTTATTTTAATGTACATGTAGAATTTATAAACTGAAGAATAGTATTTTTAAAATTACACCTAATTTTTCTCAAGAATTTTGAGGTTGTTAATGTTATTCATTGTTTCAAAGGACAGTTTGTAGATATAAACATTTCATCATATGAGGACAGTTTGGAGTGGACATTATTGATATATAATTCTGTAATTATTGGACTGGTTCGGCCCACTTCAGACCAAATGTGACTTAATTTGGCCCCTGAACTAAAATGAGTTTGACACCCCTGGTATAGACTGATCCACATACGGAGTCACCTGTACTATATATACTAGTTATAGACTGATCCACAGACAGAATATCCATGGGGTCACATTCCCACTGGACCCTGAAGTCTGTCTACTATTGAATCTAACTAAACTCAAACTGTCAAAATGTGGAGAAACTCATATGAATTCTGTTGCCAATCGCTATTACGTCGAAATGCATTGATAGAAAATGGAAATTAGACCCCGCCCCCTTCAAGATGTGGTTGGAAGAAGTCAACAGTTGTGTGAACCTGGAGAATATATCATACTGGATGAAAAAAAAAGAAGTACTGTAGGATGTTCTACAAGATATGGAACCATTTATAAACTACATGGAAAATTTACCAGCACGTCACATTGGTTCAGCTCTATATACCCGGGCAGGGTTTGTAGGATTTAGGAGGTCAGAGGTCAACATATGTCTCTCTGTGACTCATGGGATTCACTTATTTATATATATTTTTTGGTTTTGTTTGTTTTGTGTCTTGTCTGTTGTCTCTGATCCTGTCATTGAGGGTTGTGAATGTCATCTTGTGGTGTTAGAATAATAT
>JAPTHA010000006.1:4817391-4828550 GCA_029814585.1 Gymnapogon annona | reverse complement strand
TGTCCAACCTGCCTCCATGGACGGACCACCCCATGGTCCAGTATGACTGAGTTCTACCAAGCGCACACACAAGCACTCGACTGGTAATTGAAATGAGTTTGAAGAGAATATAATTAACTTTCGCTTCTTTTGCTTTTCCTTTGGTTATGGCTTCATCTTTTCCCTACTGTGTATAACAACAAACTGAGTTGACCATTTGTTGAAGCTGCTTTTAATTACTGCCTTGTGTCAAAGCTGTTCATCACTGACACGATTATCTAAATGCAGTAATAAATGAGTTAAATACTGAGTGACTTCCATTTTGTACACAGAACATAAACACTTCATCCCATATCGTGTTTTAATTAAAATACGATAATCTTCTTTAGTGTCACTATGGGAGTGATGGGATTTCCATATTTTAATTAAATTATAAATAAGTGGACACTAAACTTGATAATTAATTTATGGCAAGACCCATTAGAGCCCCTCCGTGTTTTGCTGTATCTTTGATCTGGTATTGTAGGGTCGTCATCTTGAACCAGAATTTGCAAAGACAGAACAAAAATGACTAAAGCTATCTAGTGTATTGAAAACATACATATAAGAATACGTTTTATGCCTGCAATCCCCTACACAGCGTACCTATAAGAATTATGTTTTCTTCGGTCCAATTTCTATTTTCAATGGGATGGTATAACTTTTACTGTGGCGTCAAAATGCTTTGCAACCTTTTTATATATGGCCGGGCTGACATGGATGTAGACAACCAACTAAATATATATTAATCTATGTGATTGTTTTCTATTTATTATATTTTGTGAGGAAAAGTCACAGAGCATTCAGTTATGGGTACAGTATATAAACTAATATTCAATCTCTGCTTATCTAAATAAATATATTTTCACACAGACATACATATTGTAGGTGTGTTTTGCCATTGAAATAGCCTGTGAAATGGGGATTAAATTCTGTTCTAAGTCTTACTTATTTGTAGAAACCTAATAGCACCTTGTAAGCATTTAAACACTTTGACAACCATTGTTATTATTAATAGCAATGACTATAATAATAATACTGATAATAATAATAATATAACTACTACTAATGATGATGCTAATTATAATAAATATTACCATCTTCATTATTAGGCATGCTAGTACCTGTTTATGGAGGGAGGCAGCTGGAGGCTCGTGATGGGGTGAGGAGGTGTTTGTTCAAAAAGTTGAGAACCATTGGTGTAGTGTAGACGATGCTGACAATGAGTGTTCACAGACGGACGGTGTCTTAAGCTGTGTGCTTCATGTGTGTATCAGCGTATGGTAAGTCTATTCAGAAATTATTTAACATATACAACGCCGACGGATAAAATGACTATTTTCTGTTTATTGTTTCATCACTTGAAATGATGTGCTAGTGTATGAATATATATAAGACTGTCATTAGTGCTGAATGGTTTTACAATGATTGGGATCACATGCAGCGTATTAATGGAGAATATGTACTTAACACTGATTGGTTATTTAATTAGTAATTAATATATTATATGTATAAGTAGCTTAGTACTGTGTTGATTCAAATAAGACTTTATTACATTATCACTGACTTCGTCAACATGAACCAAAGTCTAATTATTTTAACTTATTTTCATTGTAAATTTCAGTGTTTTTTTTAAGAGATTATAATAAACTGAACTTTTCGTGTAACACTGTATGGGATTCAATTCAGTGGTAAAGTGACAAACAGGAAATACAGACCAACACCAAACTCAAAACAGAGTTACACCTCCAATACGTACACACGAATAGACGCTCTGAAAAAAAAATTAAGAGACCACTGCAATTCTTTGTAAAATCAGCATCTGCACATGTGATCCAGAGGAGGATGAATGGTCACAAACATCTACCAGTAACTACAACTGTGCATATCCCATCAAATATTGATTTATGAACTCTATTTAAAAACTGATATGAATTGGTTTTATTTGGATTATTTGAGTTCTGAAAACACTGCATCTTTTTTTATTAGTTTGACCAATTGTCAATTTTCTGCAAATAACTGTTTTAAATGACAATATTTTTAGTTGGAACTTGGCATAAATGTCATCAGTAGTTAATAGAATGAAGCAAAATTGTTCATTTCTCCAGAGATGTATACACCTCTTAGACCTGTCACGGTTTGACTATATGAACATACACACACATATCCTGACAAATACAACATGACAGATGATAAGAAAAATAATTGCTGCTTTTAATGTGTAAGAAAATGGAAACAAGTTATTTCAATATGCACATTTTGCACTTGCCGTGTCAGTCCAAATTTTACACAAGTCTTGGGCAATGATGAAATGTCGAGCACAGAAAAGCACGGCAGGAACAATTTTGAGCTTAAACGTCACAATCAGAGGCACAGAAGCAAAATAATTTTCACGTTGGTCCACATGTGTGTATTGCATGACATGACAGGCAGAATGGATCCATTTCATTAATGAAGGCACATCTGTCAGTAGATATTTCTTCAAAGAATAAATAAATAAATAATTAGTTCCATATGTTTGAAAACAATCATTTTTTTCAATGATTCATGTTCTGTCATCTTATGGCAGCACAATACACCCAATAATATGATGGTTATATTTCAGAATAATTCCACTCTTCCCTTTTTCTGCAATTTCACACCACCAAAGCAAGATCTACTGAACAAACAGCAAGTATATGTAATGCCATTAAAAGTGGATAATTGTAAAAAACTGAGTGGATTTAGGCAGGATGTCTGAGAATGTCCTATTAATTAAAGTAACTTAGTAAATGAATCATTTGCATTGCTGTAGCTTGTTATAGATGCCCAATAGGAGTATTACAAGTGCACTGAAACATATTTACACTACATGGGATGCTGCCTATTAGCTTACTGGCATTAATAATTCTCTATTATAACTATTAAAGGTGCTGTTTCATAATTACACAAATTAATACTTTTTTCAACACTGAAGAGTATTTAAGATGTCTGGGATCTATGGACAAGATTTCCATATCTGCAGTAAAATAGAAAATATGTGCACTATTGGTTATGTGGGCTTCTACTCCCATTAGGTGAGCAGTACACAGAGGGTCTGTGAAATCAGGATACGTGTGAGACTCATAAACTCACACCATCTCTTGGCTCCACTGTGCTGCTCCCATTGCATCTTCACATATAACAACATTATGCTGGTGACGTGGAAACAAATTGGAACGGATCTCATACACATCTCAGACAAGTGTATTGAGTTGAGAGACCCCAGGGATGGCAGAGTGAGCGTTTATCCAAATCAGCACTCAGAAGGGAACTACTCCATCAGCATCGATGCGCTTAAAGACTCTGACCTGGGGTGTTATCGCTGTGAACACAGACACCAGTGTGTTCAAGTGGAATTATCTGTGAAACCAGCTGAGAAACTGTGGTTTGAATGTTTACAGTCCTGGAGAATATGATTAGTCCACCCTTGTTTTCTTCAGTTTCTTCTTGTCTGACTGTATGTGGTTTGTTATTTTTGAAGTTCACTGAGTAAATGAGTCAAAGGTTCCGGTTTCTTTCTAAACCACAACTTCTCACACAGAGACATTGAATGACATGGTGTTACTGGTCTACATTTGCTCCGGCGTTGCTGCTTCTATCACGCTGGGGGCTGCAGGCTACTGCTGCATGAAGTACACAAGTCGGTCTCTGACCCCACCCGCTCATACTGAAGCATACGTCACGGTTTGTTGGTTCAGATGGAATGTTTTATCTTTCTTTTTCAGTGTGCTGCAATAAAAGCACAAAATATGATGACATCAATATTCCTGCCTTTACAGGTGCTGTTGGTAAGCAAAAAATATCACTCTGCTTAAACGCATTAGCTGACCTTTATAATACACTGTTGAGTTTATTTATTGGATTAACATTGCAAATGAGCCAGACTTTGGCTCAATGTAGGATGTTTGTCCTCTGAAGAAATAACGTCAATCTCTCAAAAACATGTCATTTGTTAGTTACACAAATTATTAACACCATATACAACAGTATATGTGTAATAATTTGGTTTTGTTTTCAAATAAAATTAAATGTTTTGTGTTTCCGACAGGATCTGACGATGGTCATCTGGTTTATGTTGGGTCCGACTTTTATCTTATGATCAAATTAAAGCTTTCACCTTTGTCTTGATGGAGTTTCCAAAATATTAATTGCATAATATTACTAAGGTATTTATATATAGGTTTTTTAAAAAAAAAAATACAATTATGACCCGGTCAACTGCACCTGATATATAGGTTTTTTTAAAAAAAAAATACAATTATGACCTGGTCAACTGCACCTGATATCGCAATAATCAACCAGGCGGTCTTCATGTCGTCAGAAATGCACCGACTCAGGCCTTCGATCTCAACCTGGTTCACTTTAACCCTGTGAGGACTGAGAGTCACAGAACATATGTCACTGTCATAGAATAACAACATGGTTAGTTTTATTTGTACACAATCCTGTATTGATTGTGAGATTACACACATTAATAAATATGGGGAACGAATTTCTAACTTCTCCAATATGAAAAAACACTTAGAAAATAGAAGCGGATGTTCCATGACTGTTTATTCTATCTTTGCAATCTGATGAAAATTAGCTTTTGTAAATGAGAAATGTCAAATAAACATTCAATATATAAAGAGTGGGGTTATGTGAAACTCTATGGCATATCCATGGGGTCACATTTCCACTGGACCCTGAAGTCTGTCTACTAGTGAAGCTAATTCAACTCAAACTGTCAAAGTGTGTGAAGAAACTGACAGAAAATCTGTTGACAATCATTAATGCCTGATAGGAATTTCTTCAACTTTGCTCCAAATGTCACTTTGTACTTAAAGTGAACTGATTTGCAACTTGTCAGTCACATTTTTTTATATATAAGAATTCACCCAGTAAAAACAAAAAGGGGATATGCACGACTATTAGAGTTGATAATAATGTTCTGCTCCCAGATGTTGGATTGGTTGAGATCTGGTTCTTTGGACTTTTAGAACTTCAAATCACTTTACATCCAGAATGACCAACAGAATGTGGAAATGTCCTTATCCAGTGATTGATTCAGTGAACCAATTTCACCTTTGTCAAAGTGTCGTTTTACTGATTTGATCAACTTTATCAACTTTGAGGGCTCAATGTCCACTTGCTGGCTAATATATCCCCCCCACTGACAGGTCCTGTTATAATGAGGTCATCTGTAATCTGTACAGCAATGGGGGATCGTAATGTTACAGTTGATACGAGTATACATCTGGGAGCTCCCATTTCTCATCTGGCAGTGATCACTACTCTGATGAATGATCTTAAATAAGATGTTTTTTTGCTTCTAGAAACGCAGAAATATATTGACACAAAAACTAAGTTTGAAGCAAAAAAACCCCATAAAACACAACTCTGACGACAAAAGCATTGTCACAAGATGAATTAAGTTGCTAATTTACACCTATTAATATACTCACTAATGGGTTTTACTGCATAGAGACAGTGTGGCTGTATCCCATCTCTGACTGAATAGAAAACTGTGAGCTATTAATATTATCATGTCTCTCTCCGAGTCATAGTTCTTTTGTTTATTTATTTATTTATTTTTTCTGTAGTCTCAGGTTCACTTCCTGTTTTATTTTGCTTACCTTGTCCCTTGTGTCAGTTTCACACTTGGGACTGTCTGCTCCGCCCTAGTGTGCAATACCTGTGCTCCGATCGTCCTCCTTCAAGTATTTAGTTTCTCCGCCTCTATATCTTGGTACCAGTTTGTTTGGATGATTCCTGTGAGCCATCCACCTGGGCTTCTGTGTGACTACTGCTTTGTGAAAGTAAGTTATTGAGATTTGTCTTCTGCCTTTTTGTGTTCCTTCTGCATTAAAACACTGCTTAGATATTTTAGAGTGTTTGGAGTCGTACTCTGGAGTCCTGTGCAATGTTTCCAGTTAAATACAAGCAGATGTTGACAGACATATTAATGTCAGGTATTGCATTGCATTTTCTCCAGGAAAATGCAATGCGTTCAGATTAACCTGTTTTGCAGTTGTGTGTGATTACTGAGATTCTTCCTTTTTGCTTAACTTTTCACTGAAATAGCTGTGGGATATACAGCAAAATGACAACCTGGGATGACCAGTCTGACAGGTTTTACACACACACACATACTGTCAGCATGTATTGCTGTATTTCAATAGTCTGATGAAAGCAGTGAGATGTTTGTGTGGAACTGGACACGTACAGATCACTGATGATCTAGTAACAGGGTGGTACTTCTCTAACACCCTCCTGTGAATCATGTCATTATTCTTTTTATTGAAATAGTCCCAGTGTCATAGCGCTTCCTCACTCCACTCTGCTGTCAGTGTCACAGGTGGCATGCTGGTATTTTGTTAGGATCATAAAAGGCGGTCTGTATGGGTTTGTCGCTATTGTTTACGAATTTAAGTGACACTAGTGAGCCGGGAGTGGTGCTCACATCTTTATACTGAACACTGCTGAACTGGATTCATTATATTCCCACACAACAAGCTGAAGCGGTTAATGGTGATGTTTTGGCTCACAGGGTGTTGTCTTTGGGTGTGTCACAGTTTTATTGATTGATTAACGACATTAAAAGAGGCAGTCTGAAGTCATTCTAATTGTGTGCTTATACTCAACAGACGCAAATCAGCCTCCTGCCGCGACCATTGCCTTCCACGTGCTGGTGTCGCATACACCAGATTCAGCTC
Organism: Gymnapogon annona; assembly: GCA_029814585.1. Taxonomy (NCBI): domain Eukaryota; kingdom Metazoa; phylum Chordata; class Actinopteri; order Kurtiformes; family Apogonidae; genus Gymnapogon; species Gymnapogon annona. Next base: position 4,821,816 of record JAPTHA010000006.1, on the reverse strand, counting down.
AGGTTTCTTCTGTCATCCTGACGTCCAACCTTCAAGCAATCAATATGGCGACCCAGGAAAGCCAATCCACACAAGAAGTGGCCTACGCCTCCCTGATGAAAGGCCTAACAGACCTTGACTTTAGGGGTCCGTGTATTCCGAGTGACCTGCTTCTGATTGGAGACCATTCTTTCCCTTTGGTCATGAACAGTCATGGCCATGTGCTGATGGCTGCCTCCTTCTACGGGTCTGGACGGATTGTGGTCCTGGGCCATGAAGAACACCTGACTGCGTTCCCTGCTCTGGTAGAGAACGCTCTGATCTGGCTGAGAGGAGATGGATCTGAAAACCCGTCTGTGGGGATCCACAAGAAAGTCCAGGGAGTCGCTCAGAATCTCAGCGCATCCCAGTTCCAAACGCAAATTGTAGGATCCTTCAGTTGTGATCTGGGGGTCGGTGTGTATGTGACAGATGCCTACAGTGTGGGTCCAGATCAGAAGGACCTGGTGGTGTTTCTGAAAGCTGGAGGAGGAGTGCTGATAGCCGGGCAGGCGTGGAACTGGGCTCAAAAGAATCCAAAGAAAAACATTTTGCTCCAGTTTATGGGGAATAAGGTGTCTGGAGTGGCAGGGGTCTACTTCTCTGAACGTCGAGCAGAGCCAGAGCACCTTCCAGTCTATCCTCAAATCCCGTCGTCCTGGAGAGCCATGGCGTAAGGATTCTTCTCCTTCACTTTACAATCTATGTTTAAACTTTCCTAGGTTCAGACTCACTGATTATTTCCTAGATACATATTATTCACTTTATCTTGTCCTTTATGAAACGTCAAGTCAGACCACTATAAGGCTACAGAGAAACGATACAATACGATAAGGATCTCAATTAAGTGTCTTGAATACCATTTAAGCTCTTAGTCTGTTACACTAGTGCATCTCTTCACTTCACAGTGTGTTCATATAGTTTATTACTTTCTTTACCTTCTCTTCAATTGAACATAACAGATAAAAGGTAGTGAAATAATGAAAAAGCCCCCAGACTTGTTTTTATTAATTTATGAAAAGAAATTTTACTTGTCTTCTTCATTCACATCCTCTGCTCTTTATCATAACATTGAAAAATGTAGAATGGCCACTGGATATGTTTATGGTTTCAAGGACATGGTGAATACCGAGGGATGAACAGAAATGAACCCGGAAACAGTTTTACTGCCAATTGGCAACCCGAAAACAATACACATATTTAGTCCTAACCTTTAGTTTAATGCACATGAATTATAAAATACTATATGTAAGCAAATAAATATTGTTCTAAATAGACAGTTCATACAACAAATAAATCTTAAATTGGTTCTTGTGGTGAGGAGAGTGTTGCAAAGTATATATCCCAGATGAATGGGTTTGACTGGCTCCACTCTAACTATTTTTTTGATCAACAGACTGCACAAAAACTGCCAAAAATTCCAAGAAATGCAGTCATATTCAAATATTATTTTCAGAGTTTTTTTTTTCAATACTATGCCAGTAAGGTAATAAACAAAATGTTATTTCATGCTCAAGAACTTAATGACATTATTGGCACATATTACACTATTGGTTACCAAGCACACTTTTTCAAAGAACTTTTTGTTTCTCAGTAGATAAGTTTTCAAGTATTATGTAAAGTTGTACCATTGACTTCTAATATTTGTTTTAATCCTGTAATTTTTATGTGGGCAGAACTGGAAAAGACTTTGCGGATGACTTGGAATTTTTACTCAAAGGAATTTCAGAGTTTGACCTCAAGAATGGAGTGTTACCTTCTGAGGTCCTGGTTCATGGACCCCTGGCTTTTCCCATTGGTACCACTGGGAATGGACGACCGTTCCTGGCGGGAGCTTATTATGGGCAAGGCAGAGTTGTTGTGATCACACATGAAGGACTTCTCGGACGAAAGGTAAGTGTTAAACTGTTAAATAATGCAGACGTGTCATTAATTTCATGTAAAAATCTACCATAAACGTGAAAGAAGTGAGTAAATAATAAATGCAAATTTCATCTATTGTAGACCTATATATATTAGATTAGATTAGATTAGATAACTTTATTAGTCCCCTGCGGGGAAATTTCAGGTCACGGCAGCACATATACAACAAGACACACACAGAGAGATACTGCAAATATGATGAAAAATAAGAGTAAATCCTAATAATAGAAATAGAAATAAGAAAAGAAAAGAACAGATTGTGTGCAACAATAAAGATCAATAAAGAGGCATTGTCAGATATATAGTAATATACAGTTCTATAGTTATACCCTTATTGTTATATAGTAATATACAGAGACAGTTATATATAGAGTTATATATTAATATACTGTTGTGTATGAATTCTAGTAATTAATAATTACTAGAAAAATATTAGAAAAATATTAGAATAATAAATTATATGTATATAGTGTATATATATATAGTGTGTATATATATATATATATATATATATATATATATATATGTAAAATTTTAAAAATTATATTTTTTCTCTCATCAGTTATCTCTCCACTGAAGTAATATCTCTCACCTGGATAAAATACTTTCTCCACAGTCGCTGGCTCCATTTTGGATTAATGCCCTACACTGGTTGGATGAAGGGAGGAGGGGAGTTGTCGGAGTAACACCAGACCTCGGTCACGCCTATAAGCTCCTCAGCCAAATAGAGTTTGCGTGTGAGAAGACAAACTTCCGCAAAGGCCTCAGTGTATTTGTGTGCACAGCGTACCGAAATAATTGTATAGAGGAAATTCAAGAGTTTGTGGCAGAGGGTGGAGGCCTGCTGATTGGTGGACACGCCTGGTACTGGGCGCAAACAAACAGAGGCCTAAACGTGATGAAAGACTTTTCAGGTATGACACCCATGAAATGTTGAACACTGTTATATGATGTGGCTACACATAATGCAGAATGAGAGTTTACACAGTTTCTATTAACTTCCACTACACTGATGAGAAAAGCACTGCCATTATTATATTAGGAAATTACTATGACATATAGAAAAGTATATAATATAATCTATTATATGACCCTGCGCATGAAGGCTGTTCAATCAAATCACAAGGGCTGGGCTGTCAGAACGATCATTCACAAAGCCTACATTTTTTTCTTTATAAAGGTGATAATACTTGAAGTTTGACTATAATACTTAAATATATAAATATAAATTATTATCATTTATCTGTCACTGTCATTTGTTGGACTGTCATTCAGGGAATAAGATCTTGAACAAAATGGGCTTGAGCATCCTGGAGGACACCATTACAGCAGGTTCCTTCAAGGCCCCCGTCCCTAGCCAGGCCATCAAAGACACCTACCACTTCCGCCATGTTTTACATCGCTTCGCCGGTCACTGTACCTGTGGAGATAAACTTTCCAAACATGAGAATGAGTGTCTGAAAAAGTTTGGTGGAGACTGTTCCAAGTACTTGCGTATGAAGACTGACGATAACGCCTATAAACAGGTGGTGAACACCTGCACTGACATCCTGAAGAAGTCGGGAATGCCACAGGTTACATCATATCACACTCTGTATTGGTCGTTAGAATTGAGAGCACAGACCTGTACTTGGTGTTGATCACTTTTTTTTTTTTCAAGGTGTGTGAGAGCTGTCCTGTCAAGAGTCCCAGAGACCATCTCCTCCTCCACGTTGGGTCTGAACTCTATAAAGTTCACCCACATCCGGAAGAACTCCTGCCCTACCTCATTAAGAATAACCCATTGTTGCCAGTGGTGTATAACCACAGGATCAGGATTGATGTGAATACGAGAGGTCAGAGTCTAACTGCTCTGGACAAACAGGACATATATGTGCTGTGAACTGAAACCCTGTAGAGCTGATGTACTTGGTGTGTGTTTGTGCGGATGAAACAGGAATGGAGGAATGGGTCAGTACAGGTCTCTACCTGTCCCCTGGCATGAAGAGCTACATGGCCATGCCAGCAGAGATCATCAAAAAAGGATGGAAGGTACAGTACAACATCTGAGTTCATATGAGGGGCTGCAGATATGAGACTGATTTAGTGGAATCTAAATTCAGAAATGGAATCTAATATTTCACAGGTGTGTGTTTGAAAGGAATCATTATGTTTTCATTATGTGCACTAATCCACTGTGATCTACCACCATGTTTCTATAACTTAAAGGACAACTACTCTTGTCCTTTTTGTTTTCTTTTTCTAGCATGCCCAATGGGCGCTTTATCGCCATTTATGATTGTGTTTACCTTTAACCAAACTGACAGAGGAACTGACAGAACAGGATCTACAGTCAAACCTTGGTACTTGAATGTTTCCCAGTTTCCCACCTCTCCTCCTCTTTTCGTTTTGTGTGTTAGATTTATCACTGTTGGTTTTAGATTTCCTAACTTTGTTAAAGGCCCATTTTGGATAACTACAACCTGACAGCGCCCTCTCAATGTG
>JAPTHA010000006.1:4736906-4750592 GCA_029814585.1 Gymnapogon annona | reverse complement strand
GAGGAGAGGAGAGGAGAGGAGAGGAGAGGAGAGGAGAGGAGAGGAGAGGAGAGGAGAGGAGAGGAGAGGAGAAGAAAGCTTTGACTTGTCTGCTTATCCTACCACACCTCCTCCTTTGGACTGCAAGTTATAACCCTACAGAACTATACATTTCCTGGCTGGAATTCACACAAGGTCCCGAAGCAATGGGGCTGACTGACAGTCAGTTAGGTAGCACTGGAGAAATAGGTCATAGAGCTAAAAATACTTATCTATGTCTCTCTCTTGCTCTCTCTCTCATTCTCTCTCCATTCTGTCTTTTCAAAAAAGAAAAAGACAAAGTAAAACAGAAAAGTCCAAATACGGGGATGATGAAAGGAATAACTGTGAAAAAGAAATACCCTTAAAAACACAAGACCTCGGGCTTATTCCCATACGAGTAAAGAAAGAAAAACTGAGAGTTGTGGGGGGGATGAGAGTGAGTGCAACTATGTTCAGTCTCCCTGTGAGTGTGTGTGCGTGCGTGTGTGTGTGTGTCTCCATCCACACGGGTGATACCGCACAAATGAGCGAGTGAGGGAATGAAAGGAAGAGATTGAGAGCGAAGGAAAGATCTAGAAATGGATGCTCGTGCAGGCTGTGGTTCAGCCATCATGCAGGGCTGTTTGCACACACAGCCGGTTATTACATGGAACTCATTTAGCTCAGCTCAGTCAGGCAGGGCAGAAATAATATTATATAGGCCTTCCACAACTGCTGCTAATGCCACAGCACACTATTATCCATATCTTCATTTTTGTATCATGCACAAAGAAGTAATATCGCTAAAATATATGACCGCATCAGCTACCATTCCGAAAAAATTATTTGTTGTCAAGACGAATTTCCACGCATTTTCACACAAAATCAAATTTACAGAATATTTTATGATCAAACGGGAGTTTAAACCAATTTTTTTTTGAGCTGTGTAAATTTCTAGTGGATGCAATCAGGCTTCCCTTAAGGCAGTTCAGAGCAAAAAACATGCCACTGTGAAATGCCACAAATGGACATTTGGTATAAACTGTGAATGTTGTGAATCTTCAGGAAATTCTTCTTAAGGAACTCTCATGCTTGTAGGTGTATAGAGATCTGACAAAAGGCAATTTCTATCAGTGGCTTGAGCTGAATATTAAAGTAGTCGCATGCCTTGATTCTAAATGTAAAGAACTAAAGTGGGGGGTTGGGGGTTGAGGGTAAGCGACTCTGAGGGCTCAAATGATTTGAGGCCAAAAAAAAGGGAATTGGAAAGGAGAGAGAAAGGGAGAGGGAGAGAGAGGGAGGAAATGGCTGAACGAAGAGGGGAGGGAGAAAAAAAGTGATGGATAGAGGAAGTGATGAAAAAGGAGGAAGAAAGAGAGAGATGGGGTGATGGGAGGACAGCGAGGAAATAAGAGGCAAGTGAGATAGAGATGGAGAATGGAAAGAGAGCATGGCTGTGTGAAAAGCGGCAAGCAGAGGAGAAAGAGAGAAAGAGAGATTAAAGGAGTCTCTAATCCAGCGGAGAGATAGACAGAGAGGGCTGCTAGGGAAATGCCCAGTAGATGAGAGCTATAGCTGCTCACTACTCTACTGATTTGCTGTTGCACACAAATGAACCCTCCACTGTATTTGCACACACATAGACATGAAAACACTGCAAGTCTCACACACCCTTAAATAGACTGTGGCTAACAATTGGACATGCTACATAGGACTCATACACACTTAATTAATCACACTTTATTGCAAAGATACAACAAGATTTTCAGGACATTTCAGGACACAACAGGCATTGTGTCCGGCACACAGCCAGCTGGCCTAATGGAACTGACATTGAACCAAATTTTGCTTGTTGTTCAGCCCATTTTACTGGATAGGCATCTAATTTGTAAGGCTATAATAGCAAGTTTGTTTGTAGAAGTGCTAATTACCGGGGGTTGTTTAAAAGCCTATCGCAGTGTGGTAACTGTAATGTAGTTAAACCCATACTGCGTAACAATGGCATTTATACAGTGGTGAGATATTAAAAGCAGCTCTGATTGCTTTGGCCTTGCATAATAAATACATTCAGCTTTAATTCCCCACATACTCTGGTTCTTTAGCATTTCTTACTGGTATCTCTGCAGGAATTATGTCCAATAGTGTTTTTAATGTCTTTTTTGTTGTTATTAATAAGTTTCCAGTCATTTACTATCAATAGGATGACTAACCTGGGACCATCTAAGAAAAAGTTACTTTCTCTGAACTTCCTTTTAAGACTTTCTCTCTTCTTTTGCTCTGCTACTTTTTAATTGTCTTTGCTTTGCACTTCTTGTTTTTCCTCCATAGCACCTACACACACACACACACACACACTTGTCTATCTTGGTCCTGGCACCTCTCAGGTACAATATATGCTATGCAAATCAGTCAATTTAATCCCCCCTTGGTGTCACTGAGCACCTCTGGGAGCAGTCTGGCCACACTTTGTCTACGCTTGCATGAGCATCCTCACAGAGGAGGAGGAAAAATAAGTGAAGAGCATGAAACTGTGAACTCTATGGCTCATCATTACAGTAGCCCACCTATGCACATGTCCCATTATCACTGGACATCATCCGATAAAAGCATAAATCTTTTCAGTTATGACTTTGTCTTACCACTAGCGTGGTGCGTTTTGGGGCTGGAGTTTAAAGAAATGTGGCCAAAACACTGAAATGCCATCACGGCCAATGAAGGCAGCACAGTTTGTAAAATCAGCATTGCAATTCAGTCTGTCTTTTCTGTGAAGTGCTCTTCAAAGCGAGCACGTAGTAGTAGTCGTTGATAGAATTGCGGGAAATGTCGCCTTTTTCTGCATCTCAGAAAGGCTGACAGACAGCCGAGCAGGCAGACAGACAGCCTGCCTGTATCCTCTGTCCCCGCTCAGGTAAAACCCGCACAGCATCCGATGTGCGCCCCTGCTTTGCACCCAGGTCTACGACTTTTCTTTGTTACAAACTGCCTAAGAAGGGTCTTCTGTGCTCTTAAACAGTCCTCGGTTGTATGTTTTATTGGAGCTATTGTGTGAGGGATATTTATTTTTTTGGCTACATCCCCCTAAATACCCGCTGACAGACGTACATCAGCCACCTTTTTGGCCGGGAGCCCAGACGGGCAGCATGCGTCTGCATTCCGCTGAAACCAGTCTAGTATTAGGAGCAGGAAAAAAAACACCCCCCAAAAATGCACAAAGGGAATCATGATAGGGATAAAGAAACTTAACAGAAAATCCATCAGTTTACAGACCCTTTGTTGGAAATAAGCATCCAACGGGTTGCACGTTCAATGAATAAAACGCCGGATTATCGCACAGATTTAGTCTCGGGTTTATTCTAAGCGCCGAAGACGAAAGCAAGTGTCGGAGTTGAAGCCGTGGACCAGCGTTTTACCTAGAGGTAACGATGCAGCCCTAAAGCGAGCACAGAGCTTCAATCTGCCTACCTGTTTACCCCTTCTCTGTCCAAAATGTGCACACAGGTACTGTAAAGCCACTTAAAGCCCCCTGCCTCCCGGCCAGCCTGCCTCTTCAGCCCGGTTTTGACCGTGATCTTGGCTGGCTACACTGGCAAGGGACATACCGGGTCACCCAAATCTACCTCCAGCATTCCTCCATATCCCTGCACACACGCTGTTGGCTCAGGGAAATGATTATAAGAATGGCATCGCAGCGCAAAATAAACCATTCAATGCCAAACAAGAGAACCCACCCCCCCACCTCCGTCTGCTTTGGCTAAATGTAACTTTTCTCGGAGCTGATCCAAATCCCTGACATTATCTTTATCCCCTGTGCTGTGCGTTGCATGTATAGATGTGTTGGTAATCATTGCTGGGTATTATTTAGGAATTGAAGGGTCTTAAATTACACTGACAGCATGCACGAAGATTAAAAAAAAAATAACGCAAATGCTCTGTAAGCAAATGTCTCGTACTTACGATTTGAGGGGGTTCTGTACCGCTGTGGCCATTTTGATATAGTATGATAGAATGCAACACTGCAGAGCCCGGTATTGTACATGTAATGTAGCAGCTATTTCAATTTCATTCATTCTCTGGGGCTGCGGCTGGAGCGGCCAGCCAATGGGAGGCGGGAGCGCTCCGTGACAGCTTTGGGGAAGTGTAGTTCCTACGCATGTCAACATGGAACATGCCGGCCGGGGGAAGTACTACAAGTACCGGCGTGGGTAGCGGCTTAAGTGTGCCGACGGTCCCGCCTCGGACTCGTAAGGGGCAAAGCCATTCCGCCGATCCAAATAAAATAAAATTAAATAAATAAATAAATTCGATAAAGCGTGAAACGTCTACAGTTATCTGGAGGTTTCTTTTTTTTTTGGCAGGACTGTCTGTCAGTCTCGAGGTTCCAGTTTCTCAGTGTCACCTTGTCTCTCTCTATATATAAAAAAAGACGAGGTTTGAACATTTATTTCCCTTCCCTAAAATTACATTCCATTAATAACTTGCTGAATGTATTTTATAGATCTGCATTGAATGAGAATGATCATTAATTAGATTTTTTTTTTAAAAGTACTCATTAATCCTGCAGTTTTGGGATGTCATGTTTGAGTATAATAAGTTTCCTCAGACAAGTAAGAGGTTAAACCTACATAACCTTACATTAGAGGGGGCACAGAGCTATGGTCTTATATGATCTATGTTCGGTAGACCTGCTCTGAGCAGCTTTAATTATTCATTAATCCGGGTGATGGATTGAGAGTTGGCCTATAATTGATTCCTTCAGACATTTGTCTCTCATGGATGAGCCCACTGGAGAAAGGCTGGGACCCTCTCCAAACCCCTCGCCATTCCATCCTTTATTTCATCTTTGCTTAATTCCTCCCCATCTGCTGCCTTCCCACAATCTATTGAATGAATCTCAGATGGCAGCCAATTATTTTGTACAGTCTACAAGTGAGGCTACAAGTGACTATACGGCCCACATCAGGCTGAGACCAAACTCTTTCCAAGAAACCTGCAGGTTTATTTTGACAAGGGAAGAGGGAAGAAGGAGTGAAGGCGGAATGATATAGACTAGGAAAGGAAGGATGGAACTCAGCCAGGACAGTAGAGACGCAATGCTGGAATTTCTTTGTCCATGACATGCTATAGCAGCAGTGGCGCCTCTCTGAAGCCATTCAGTGACATGTGATATTTATAGATCTGTGCTAACAAATATTTAATGAACATTAGCAAGCAGCTCTAACATGGCAGCACTGTTCCAATAAAATACACTCTGTGGTTGAATGGAAACTTTGATTTAATCTATATGGCTGCTATGAACATGAACACGTTGCAATTTCATGAACATAACAATTTAGTTATATGTATATTGGAGCTAATTTATTGTATGAATATTCAGTATAGTTGAACTAAAATATCATAGTATAACATTATAATGAACACAACTTGTATACAAACCAGAGGAAAATTTCTCCTCTGCGTATAATATTATATATCTATTTCCTATTTTACTGCCAATTTCTCAAGTTTGTTGGACAAGTAATAGTGTAATGCTGAAATTTGGCCACGGAGTGGTGCTGAAGTACCAGCAAGTGCTTTATGAAAGGACTGAGTGGAAAGATGCTCCCAGAATATAAATTAGGACATTTAACAAGTTGAATCGTTAATAAATAAAAAATAAGTTAAAAAATGCTGTAGTTTATAATAGATCTTCCTGACACCCAGGAAAGTAATAGTTTTGACTTTTGTACATTACGTAATTGACTTTGTTGGAAACAGCATAATGCAGCATTTTTTTCAGATGCATTATTACAAATATTTTTGAATGTCTTTTGCAGTGGGCAGCATTTATTTGTTTTTGTTTTTTTAAAATCTGTGAAACTATTGTCCACTACAGAGGTAAGAAAAAAAATACAATGCTGGTTGTCAAGAGATTAAAGTTTTCGGTCAAAATATGAAATTCTGAGAGAATAGTTTTTACTCAAAAGGAATGTCTCATTATTCCCAGATCTATTTTAAAACACTGTCTGCACATTACAATGCATACGCTTTGAGGATGTTATCATACAGGACAACGACAGCACTTTTCTCATTTGTTTCCTAATCCATTTTTATTAAAGTAAGTAGGATTTTGCGTCAATTCAATCTCAGAGGCAGATAATTTCGTAACTAAATAAATAATAAACAGTTGATCAGTCACCTTAAACGAGTCAGTAAGTTCATGTAAAAACCAAACTGCCATAAAAAAACAAAATCGTGTTTCAATTTTCATGTTTCTCAAGTTTAAATAGCTGTTTTTTCAAGGTCAAGTTCTTCAAGTCCTGCTGTATATTATTTATTTGTTTGGTAATATTTAGTAATTGTATTTTTATCTGCTTTTTAAATGTATTTTTGTTTATTTCTTGAATTCATTGAATGTATGCATGTATTTTTCTTCTATGTATTTGTTTTGTTACATTTGTCAAATATTTGCACACAAAAAAAATCATAAAACTGAAAATGATAGAAAGGAAAACACTGTACGTGCTGCGTCATGAGTGACGTAGCCTTTAACTCCTCCCCCAACGTCAGCCTGTCCACGCGCTGTTGTTGTGATTGACAGACAGGAGTCATGTTGTCGAACTTTCGCTTCACTCTTCGTCGTCGCAAAAACATGCGCTAAGTACTTGAACGGCAATGTCCGATATACTGATGAAAGAAATGGAGAGTATATCGATCGGTCCAGCGTCAGAAGGCTCCGGGAGCTTCCTACTGGTGGATGAACAAGAAAACCTGCAGGTAAAGTTAGCTAAAACGTAGCTAGTGGCTGCTAACAGCTTACGTTAGCTACATTGCTAGGCTAATAAGAAACATAGACATCTGAAGAAGCATTTAAAAGATTCTGGTCTTGTTTACGCAAATACTGCTGACTCATAAGACAACGGGGATGTAAAGGTTAAGTTCGGTTACGATTTATAGCTTGAGGCGTCTCTCCATTGTGTGCTAATGTAACAAATAAAGGATTTACTTGTAGCGCTCACCCTGTTTGGCCTAGAAGGCTGTTGTGACTAAGTCTTTATGTCTTATTAACATTAAACACTGGACTTAAATATGCAGGCAGGCAAAGTCTAAAATGGGCTTCTAATTGGGACATTCCCCGGTGAGTCACACACCAAAGCTGAACCACAGCGAGTCGTTGTTGCATTGTATTGTTTTGGTACAAGTCCAAAGTGCAGGCGAAATGAATGGTTTTAGTCTATTATCTATATAATGTGACCTATTTACATGAATGGCATACAGAGAACATCCTGATATGTGAGATGGTATCTCAAATAGTTTCTACCATCTTCCAAAGAGTTTATTAAAGCTGACTGTAAATCACCATTAATATAAACAGAATAGCTGTTTATATTGTCATCCCAGTGTTATTGTAAAGGGGTGACCAAGACTTGTATTTGCCCCAGATGCATACGTGAGTAACAGCAATAATGCGTTGACATAAGAAAGTCACAAATATTATATCCAAAGAGATAAAGTCAGAACATGTATAAGAAAACTGTTAAAATGCTCTGTGGGAATTTCAGTTATGTGATTGGATGTCAAGCTAATATTACTGTAGTAGCTGTGCACAAGGTGAAGAACAGGATTTTCTCTATGTTTTTGGACAGTTACGGTTAGGTTGCTGTCTGCCTTTTATCCATTTCCCTAATATTTCAGAGGACTTAAGAGCACAGACACGGGAAGAAATATTCATGTTTTGTACCAAAGTAAAAGAGGATCTTTTTATCCTTACAATGATAGGGACAAGGCCTATGCCTAACTCAGTTGGTCATTTAATTTCTGTGTGATCTGTAAACGGGTACATATCCAGGTGACATTATGAAAGACATGTAAGGCCCACTACTCCTGGTTCAGTTCCCCGTGCTGTCACATCCTGTCCATTTGGGTGAAGCTATTTTAACTCCATCTAAATATGTAAACATTTCACTCTCACACCTATGGGCAATTTTAGGTTGACCAATTAAAATATCAGTGCGTGTCTTTGGATGGTGGGAGGAACCGGGAGGACATGGAAAGAACCCACGTAAACTTGGGGAAAGTCTCTGGTTGGAATTGAACCCAGCTGTGGTGTGACAGTGCTACATTGGAAACATAAATTAATGATTTCTTTTTTGTACTCCTAAATGAGTAATTTTAGTATTTGACAAAAGTGGTAACACGTTGTTTCACTACTTCATTGACTATATAAATGTGGTTTTGATGAGCCACTGCTGTTTGTGTATAACTGGTCTTCTTCTTGCTGTCCCCATGGCCCCCTTCCTTGACTTCTTCCTCAAGGTCCGTGATGAGTCAGAGTTTGTGGACAAACTGGGCTGTGGAGAAGTGGCAGGGGTCAAAGTTCTCTCCATCTTTGGTAACACGGGCGATGGCAAGTCTCACACCCTCAATCACATCTTGTTCAGTGGCAAGACTGTCTTTTACACCTCCAAGTCTCCAAGCTCCTGTACCGTGGGAGTGTGGGCTGCCTATGACCCCACTCTCAGTCTGGTTGCCTTGGATACTGAAGGCCTATTGGGAGCTGCAGCCAATCAAAACCAAAGAATGCGGCTTCTCTTGAAGGTAATTTCAGTGGTGGGTTGTTGGTTTTTGCCTCAGTTTATTTTATTAAAATAGCAGCCTGCAGATCACAATAATCTACATGTAATTTTGTTGAGTTTATTTTTAATAGTGCTAAGAAATAGTACTTTGCTAGATTAAGGCTGTGACTAGGATTCGTCATCAGTAGTGCGTGAGTTAATAAAACTCCAGAGTGAATTTCAGTGTTTATGAGTTGTTATGCTCAAGTGTTCAACAAAAAACAAGTCTGTGTTCCGTAAAATTCCAAGTAGGTAATTTAATTACGTTTTTAGAACATTCTCTTAATGGTAGGTAACATTTCTGTCTGTACAGTCATCTTCAGGTAGCAGTATTACCCCACATGAATCTGAGAAGTGCGCTGAAGTCAGATCTAGGCTGAGAAAGGAGGGTCATTAGGTGCTGAATATTCAGGTATGGATATGTGACAAGGGGTTCAGGGACATCAGGACAGACACGGTAACCCAATCAGAATAATATGAAGCTGTGAAAGGATAAGTTTGTGTTTTTGTCCTGCTATGCCCCCTTGCTATAAAAATCAGTATCACTTTAAGTGCGTTGTATTTGGAGTGTTTTCTCTGCTTGTTTTGCCATCATACTGCTCTTTCCCACTGGGAACTGAAGGCCTGAATTGCTCTACAAATCAACCACACACATCCAACAATAACTGTAATCCTACAGACCCCTACATCATCCCCTGATGTTACTATGTGACTTTGGTGTTCTAATCTATTTGACCAATAACATAGTTGGGTTTAACTATCTTCGTGGCTCTGAACAAATATCACAAGCTCCAGTTGTTGGCAGAATGAACAACTTAAAATTCCAACCTAAGGACAGAAGCGTCGCATATACATCCAAATTTATATATATCTAAACTATGTGTATGTGATCCAATTTGCATATTGTATTTGGCAGGAGTTTTTACATTGGATGCCCTTCTTGACACAACCCTTGTATTTATCTTGGCATGGGACCGACACAATGAGACATTGTGGCTACAGTTGTAGGCAGCAGCGTGAAAGGTCTTGTCCAAGGACCCACACTAATATATATATGTATATATATATATCAATGTAGAAAGGCTCAAAATTATTTTAAGCAAGAAATACAAATATTTATATTTTTACAGATTGTTATGTGTGGTATCACAGCTATGTTTTTTAATCACCGTTTCATCAGGTACCTCTATTCACAGCTCAAAAACACATTTCAGTGTTTCCTATCGCTCTGGTCAGAACATTTGTTGTGTACCTGTATATAGTTTCCTAGATGTGTTGCATTTTGAAGCAGGTTTGGGAGAATAAAACATTCTTCAAAGCTCTTCTTTGTGTCACTTTCATAAAACAGGTGGGAGAAAGATTCGTTTGGGAGGCATCAGATTAGAATGCCCCAAGTTATGTGTTACGTTATAAACAGTGAAAATTTTACTCAAACAGTCTGAGAAATGTCATTTCATCCAGGTTACCCATAATACCTGTAATGCAAAAATGATTCCTGTTAGCTCATGTAATCGCTGTTAAAAATATATGTAATAATCCTTACAGTTCAATGGACATCAAGTGGGTGATTCCTATATGCGTCATACTTTTCTAGTGCTACATGCTGCTCTTCTTTGTTTCAGGTGCTGGCTGTATCTGATATTGTGGTATATCGTACACGTGCAGAGCGTCTCCACAATGACATGTTCCAGTTCCTGAGTAGTGCCTCAGGGGCCTACCTCAAGCACTTCACACCAGAGCTGAGGGCCCTTTCCAGCCGCTGTGGTCTAGACGTGCCTCTCTCCTGTCTGGGGCCAGCTGTCATCGTGTTCCAGGAAACGACACACACGCAGTTACTGGGCCATGGTAAGGAGAGGGGAATATGCTAAACTGACACATAATGGTCTCTGTTTGACAGCTTCTCTCTGTTTTAGACTCCAAGATGGCTGGCCAGGCTGATACATTACTCCAGAGACGTTTTCATGACCTGAACCTGGGGACAGAGGCCTTTAGTTCAGTACAATATGTCGGCACCCAGACTATCACACCCCCCACTAACTACAACGTGCTTATGGAGGCCGTAACACAACATGTGAAGAACACTCACACACGTTCCCCTCGGCATCCTGGGATAGTGTTTCATGCTCTGGAAGTAAGTGGTGGACTTTTCAGCTAACGTAGATCCAGACAGAAACCAAAAGATGAAGAATCGTTGTGCTTTCCTGACGTTACCGTCACCTGCTTCTTCTGTGTTCACATCTTGTTTCTGTGTTCATTTCTCCAGGCTTTGAGTGAGCGTTTTTGTGGAGAACTGTCTGATGAAAAGATGACCCTGTACTCATTCTTCCCTGATGAGTATTTCACCTGCACTGCAGTTTGTCTCAGCTGCAAGTAAGTCATTACTGACATATTTGAGCATGCAGTTTTCTTTGCTTACAAATTGTATAATGTTAAAATGGATTGATCTCAATAATTAGATTTAACCCCTCAGTTACTGCAGAAGATTAATAAATTCCCACAGCTTTGTTTTCAAAAGAATTTGGATTTAGTCAGTCTTCACAATGCATAGATAATTAAGAAGTTGTGGCCTAAATGGATTTTCCATCTGTTTTGTTCCAGTGATCTTCATCTCTGCTTTTTTAGTGGAAATGGGTTGACAAAAAGCTGATTTCTGGAGTTGCCAGAGGACAATGACATTCGTGTTGATCCCTTTATTTCTATTCTTTGCTAGGCATTGTTTAGAAATATAAATTTTATCAGTAAGTTTTGTATTTGGATAAGCCTTGCCTTTTTGTTTGTGGTTGTTGCTTCGTTGGTTCTTCTGAATCTTTTATTATTTACATATTAATAATACATATTTGTGGGCTTTTATTTGCACTTGGAAATACAACTAGAACCACAAATAGGCCTCCTGACAGAAGTCGAAATTGCTCTTTTTTAGAGCAGAAATTGGTTGTTTTTTTTTTAAATGGTGATGTCTCCCAAGGGATGTAGACAACATAATGTCTTTTCAACATCGTCTAAGGAGGAAAGGGAAAGCATACTGTCGTGTTTATTAAACAAATGTAAGTCGATGTCTGAATCAGAACCTCCTAAAGAGTTACAACGCCTCCAAGGACTGGCAGACGTTTAGAAAAAAAGCTGAACAAAATTTGGACCACCTTCTGGATTAAGGAGACGTAGGTAGTTCCAAACATTGAGTACAGCACTGTTGGAACACATACATTTTTTCTATTGCAACTGTTCTAGGAACTCCATTGGTAGATAATAAGATATAATCATCTTTCAAATGGTCTCAAGAGTATGTCCTGTATTAGTGGATATTTATGTTGTAATTTCTGTTCTGCTAGGTTTGTGTGTTAGCATTTCTATAATTTTATATCTTAAACAACTTTTGTGTTTGATTTTAAGCCGTAGCTCGATCGTTACGTAGCTTGATTTTGCCAGCTTTTGAGATTTAACCACTATAACTTCAAATTATGGAGTTTCTACAGTAAAGTAATGTTAGTTCACATTCAATTATCACATGGGTTTATTTTAGTGGTGTTGCTGGACCTGGTGGTGTTCGTTAACTTTGTCAGCGGAGGTAATGTACTAATCTGTGCCTAAGTCTTTTTTAATATAGCTGGAAGCGAGTAGCTATAGAGCAGAACTCTGCCAATAAAAGTTTGTTAAAGTTATCATTCATGAGTTACAAGAAGCGAAACTTCTTTTAACTTGTCTTTTGTAATAACAGACTCATACTTTTGTTTTGTGTGTTACTCAGTAAAAGCGAAATAAAGCCTTTTCTAATTTGGCCAAAGGACAGCAGAGCTTGTTAGGTCAACCCCTCTACGTAAAAGTTTAACTGACACAAACATACATACAGTAGGAAAACAACAGTTGTGTGTGGTGTATTTTGATATTTACCATGCAGTAACGCACTCACTACCAACTGTCTCATAGAGGAATATGATGATGATGAGTCCTTTCGGCCTGCCTGACACAACCAGGCTTTAACTGGCACAATGAGAATAGCAGTTGGTTTGTTTGGAACTATAGAGGCTTACATGAATCATGTGATCATCAGAGCTTTGTATGGCTCTGGTCTGGACAACAGTTGGAATCTTTTCTGTCCTGGTTCAGTGGACTGACTGCACTGAGTAGCTTAGAGACCTGTAGAGGCTCTGAAATCTGTCATGGTTGTCTGATGGACATGGTTTTCTGCTTTATATGTAGTATTCGCTGTAAAAATGGAATGAACCATTTGCGAGACAGGCTCCCCCACATGGCAGACGGGCTGTGCCAGTACGCCCACCAGTACAACAACAAGGTCCTCATCTGTAAGGTAAGACTGGAGTCAGAGGTGGTGACCTTAAATCTTTTATTTGTGCTGTCTTATGCAATATATGTAAGTGTTCTCTATTATATTTTTGTGGTTTACTGTATCTCTAGCGATGCTATGAAGGAGGGAAAGAGGTCATTGTTGTTCCCAAGACATCAGCTTCCTCTGACAACCAATGGTTTGGTTTAGCCAAGTATGCCTGGTCAGGGTAGGTAAACACACATGCACATCCATGCAACTCATGCTGAACATTCAACCAATCGTCTCATCTCCTGCCTGCCTCTCAGTTATGTGTTGGAGTGTGCTAGCTGTGGAGTAATCTACCGCAGCAGACAGTACTGGATGGGAAACCAGGACCCTGAGAGCAGTGTAGTGCGATCTGAAGTGAAGCATGTCTGGGAGGGGGTGAGTACCTCTGTTTTTGTGGAGCCCCCCCCCCCCCGTTTTTTTTCTTAATACTTTCACAAACCTCTTGAGTGCTTTTCATTCCACCTACAAATAACTGCATTCTAAATAAAGTTTGAGATTCTGCGTCTAAATGAAGTCAAGATCTTTTCTCAAACTGTAAGCAAACATTCCACAGCCCAACCCACGTGTGCAGACAAATCACAAGTTAAACCAAAACCCATATAACTCTTCATCAATCGGTGCAAAATGTACCCTGTGTGTTCAATTTGGTTGAGATCTACAAAGGCCGTGGCATGTGTTGGAAATCCTGGATGACAAATAAGGTTGTACACTTCTACCTTCTGCACATCTTGCAAGTAGTGAACCTTTCACCGTAGTGACAAC
>JAPTHA010000006.1:4663311-4674227 GCA_029814585.1 Gymnapogon annona | reverse complement strand
GTGTGTGTGTGTGTGTGTGTGTGTGTGTGTGTGTGTGTGTGTGTGTGTGTGTGTGTGTGTGTGTGTGTGTCAGACTGACAGAGAGAGTCTACCGTACATTCCTCCATAAGACCTGGGTCTTTTCTTGGATACAGAATTATAAGATAACATTCGAAACACTTTGAGAGAGAGATGAGATTTTCACGAGTCAAACCACTATACGCTGGAGCCTCAGATAAAGGTTTATCTGATCTAATCTAATAATTTACACACACTCAATTTTGAGGCGAAACGTCTGTTTGCTACTTCTGTATTTCTTCTTTATTTTACACAGTTTTCCTGTACATTTGGATTGTAGCCTTTGGATTCCCCTGTATTTAAAGGTACACTAAAGGGGCATTAATACATTTTACAGTAGTTTGGCTTTAATTATTTACATGGGTTATCATTTAAAGCTGCAAAAGTGGAGAAAGCAGCCTATTGAGGAGAGACGGTTTATTGTATGGTGTTATATCATTCTTTTAATCTTGCCAAGATCAAACCCAAGCAAATAAAAACAGTGTCTGTCGGACATGTAATGATTATTTTTTGCTGCTGCAAAAAATGCATTGATTTTTTTCGTTCTTGTTGGTTAGTCTCCTATCACTGCTCCAATCAGATGACTTTTAGATGGAGAATAACTTTTAGATGGAGAAGTGAAACCAGTACCGTCAATGTCCATTGGGTTCTGGACCAAAAAAGTTACACTACTCCATAGATGCCTGTGTTAAAATGCCTGACTTTGTATTTATAGGCTAATATAAAACTTATTGTTGGCCCCTATAGTAGAAAAATGTGCATGGGTGAATTTATATATTACTCACTTATTTAAATGATCCAAACTCAAAACATTATGTAGGATTCTGTGGTAATGGCTATGATTGACAGGTCAGTGTATGTCAGTGTGTGTCTGTGTGGCCTCGTCCGATGTTAACTCTGCTGCTGAGTCAGACATTCAGAACTCCTGATTAGTGACTAAAACATACTTTTCTTTGGCTGACAGGCAGCTCTGCCATCGCTGTGCTTAAAGAACTTCACTAACGAACACCTCATGATATTTTCCAGTATTTAATCACAATAACCTAACGATAAACTTGCTGCATTAGCTGATGTCAGCTAAATGAATATATGGTTGTCTGCTTGTTGACTAATTAGCATAATGGGTGAGATTTATTGTTGTTAAACCGAGTTGTATGTGTTAATATTTATTGAGTAGCTGAAATTACTTGATGATGGGGTTTTTTTTTTAATAGTTATACTGCATATATACTCTAAGTTTCCATAATGTTCCAGTTTAACCCTTAATTCTCCTTCAACCACATCAACTCGTCTGTGTGGTTGGAGTGTGGACTGGGAGTGCCGTTTTTCATTTCACTGTGGATGTATGTCCACATGTGACAAATAAAGAATTCTGATTCTGGTTCTGATTCTAACTGTGACAATTTACAGAGAGACTGACCATCATCTACAGCAGCGGTCCCCAACCCCACAGAGAGAATAAATAACTTACATTATTTGCGTTTGATTTATTATCGGATTCTGCACAATGTTTTTTTTTGGAAAATAACCAGATTCTCCCCGTTACATCTGTTTTGGCTGAACGCTCGCTCATGAATGTGTTCATATTTGGGGACAACGTGAACTGAAGGTAGTGCAAGCTATTTCTGTGTGACGAACATTATGTGAACACGTTCATTCTGGTGTTTGTGAACGGCGCTCTCGCAGTTTAACTTCGTTCAACAGGTGCCAGATTTCAGTAGAGCATTCCAGCAGAAAACCTACCTAAACACGCTATGTAGCGGAAAAAAACCCAAATCTGGCAACCCCAGTCACTGCAGAGTCGCACCGCTGCATGCGCCGCACATTATGAAGCACGGAGGAGAAACAATAGCTAAAGGCAGCACCAGCATGTAACCTCAGACTCTTAGTACTGAAAACAGTTTTAGGGTTTGAAATTGAATATGAAGATGAAGTCTGACGCATAGTTTCACTGTTAAAACTGATAGTCACCGTGATTACTCTGTTATATACTCGTAATGATGTTGGCGCGATGTCACAAGGACGCAGCTGATAAAGTTGCATACAAGTACACAGTGAGTTCACGTTTATTATTATATTTAGAAAATATGGCCGTATCAAATTGTTGTGTTGTTATTATTGCCACACACGAGAGGCCGGTCCGTGAAAATATTGTCTGACATTAAACTGGTCTGTGGCACAAACAGGTTGGGGACCACTGATCTACAGTATACACAGACAATGGCGCAAACTGAAAACTCAATCTTTATTTTATTAAATTCTATTGTTTTTGTGTCATCCAAGACCATCCTATCAATAATAATAATAATAATAATATTTTATTTATAGGCGCCTTTCAAGACACTCAAGGTCACCGTACAAAGTTGTTAAAATAAATAAAATACCATTAAAATGACATGCATACATATATAAAACACATAGGTACATAAATGGCAGCAGATAAAAGTGAAATTATGGAATTGAATAAGCCTGTCTGAATAAATACGTTTTAAGATGGGATTTAAAGCACGTTCAGTGGAAATATATCATTTAACACCTAACTTCCAAGAAGAGAACCTGAATACAAATAAAAAGGACCTGAATACAAACACATTAATACAAAGGTGGTTACCTTTGTATTAATGAGGGCTGCATTGTCAAACATCAGACTGGATGAAGATAAAATTTCCACTATTACAATTAAAAAAAATAAAAAAAACCTATTCATCACTCAATCATTTTCCATATGTAATTTCACCAAAACTGTACAAATATCACCAGACATGCACACTCCTCGAGACCTGGATCAGCAGCACATACAGATGTATGAGTGGAGTCCTGTGTACGCTGCGGTGTGTATGAGGCTTATGGACGTGCTTTTCTTTAAGTGTTGAGGCAAAATGGCCCTTTTGATTGAGATTTGGTGTGTGTCGGTGTGAGAGTAAAGAATGATATACACTGACAGCTGAAGCTGAGCCATGTGTAAAACAATCAGCCTGGCGTCTACTGTGGATATTGTCTCAGTCGTCCTGATACCCCCCACACCACACACACACACACACACACACACACACACACACACACACACACACACACACGCACACACCCACGCACCCTCCTCACACACACACCTCAATTTCAACCATGAACCAGGACCACACTATGAAAAGGGTCAGTGGGTTTAGATTTTGCTATCATTGAAATTCAGTAGCAAGCAGTAGAAGTATTGAAAAACCTGTTAATACTGTCCATAACTGAATCAAATACAGAATGTATGTCCTTGGCTGATTTCCCTCACCACATCATTTATCATGTATGAAATAAAGTCAATTCTGTTCAGGTGTAATGTGATTGACCCAAACGTTTCCTTTGGAATTATGTCTTTGTTCCGTTTTGTTTTTATATTATTTTTACATTAAATATAAGAGAAACACTCACTGTCTGATTGAACTAGCAGTATATGCAGTATCGTATAAAACACAACAATATTTAAGTTGAATTAATTCATTTTTTAAAGTGAGAAATTTTGCAGATGAGACATTTCTCTGATGTTTCTTTAACTCCCATAATACCAAAACCACACGCAGTGACATGAACAACACATATGAGCCAGACACGTGGAATTCAGTGAAATACATTCTACTTATATTTCTCTCCTTAAAGCTGCACCTGTGGCAAATAGCATGTATTAACCCTTAGCATGTATTAACAGTTTACAATAAATCAACTGTGACATTAAAAGGTTATCATAATTAATGCTTCAAAGAGTTAATGTGAAACATATCATATTGACAAGCTGTTTTTATTATAAGAGATACTTTCACATTTCAAGGATTGAGTGTTGTAATATATACTGTTGCCCATAAAGTTGGAATAAAATATTTGAACCTCTTCTCATGAAATAGTTATAACAATGTAATTTATTTTTGATAGATAAAGTGTAACTGGAACTCCGTATGTGATCATTGGTCAAAGGTGATGTGTATAAAGACGAATACATTTAAAAAAAAAAAAAGAGGGATGTGTCTGTAACCAAAATTATTCCAACTTTATGGGCAACAGTGAAAACAATGGTCACATGATGACTGCTTATGAATCACGCCAGCGCAAATGGAAGGAGACGACTGAACAGCTGCAGCAGAGACAGTCAGTGTCAGCTGTGAATGTGGAGATCTGCCCTGCACTCACTCCACAAGCCCCCAAATACCCAACGACTAAGGAACATGTAGGTCATTTTTTTTGGCCACAAGACAGAAAATCTCAAATACTTTGGCATCAGTCATCAGTTTTTACTTTAGTATTCCATATTATTCTTTCATGGTTCTTACAGGTTTCCACAAGTTAAATGTAAGACTTTTAAAGACATTTTATGGACACAGATAAGAACTGCTTTGTTCTCCGGCACTGAGCTCAATAAGGAATAGAGACATTGCACTTATTCACTTATTTAGTTATTTATCTGATGTCTTTGCTGGATTGCTCAGTTGGACCCAGGTTCGATTCCGAGGATGACCGTCCATGTGGGTCCTTGGACAAGACCCTGCATGCTGCTGCCCACAACTGTATCCTCAATGTCTCATTGTGCCGGTCCCAAGCCTGGATAAATACAAGGGTTGTGTCAGGAAGGGTATCCGATGTCAAAACTCCTGCCAAATCAAATATGTGAATTGGATTCGCTGTGGCGACCCCAGAAGGGACAAAGCTGAAAGAACTCATCATCATCTCATGTCTTTGTTGTATTTATTATTATTGTGACTTTGTAAATTCTTATCCTGGTTTTTATCCCAAGGATTGTATTTCTCTTCTTGAGGTTTTTTTAAGGTTGTGTTTTATTGAATCTTATTTTTATTTATTTGATCTTATTTAGTTATTTTATCATTTTACCAATCCATGCTGCTGTATGGATGAATGATGGAACACTGACCACTTTTTTGTCTGGCAATCAATCACTTACCTGCCAAACAGGTTCAAATTGTGTTTTGTTGTAGTGCCAAAGCTGTCACTATGTCTGCAAAACAAATCCACCCACGGATATAAATAAATTAACCTTGAACTTTGAACCATAGAACTGAATTTAATGCCTAGTTCATGTCCATATTGGCGAAAATTTGTGACTTCTAGAATTGAGGAAAATGTACCGATTTCCACATTAATTTCCCCTGTTCCAAGCCATTTCTCAATAGAGGCTGCGAAGGCAGCATTACCTGCATCCTAATTTCAATATAAATCGTTAGGTTGCAAGTCCAATAACATTACTTTCTTTGCCGTTTGGATATTTAACAGACACATTTAAACACAATGCAGCCAATAAGTTTATAGCAGCACAATGTAAGACGTATTGTATCAAATGTAGTACCATTTAAAGACCTCTTAAGGTATTTTATGCAGATATGGAAATTTAAGCCTTTTTAAGACCCGGTTGCATCCGTGATGGTGATAGTGAGTCTAGTTTGTGAACTGTCACTTATGCTGTCACTTATTTACTTATGCACGTGAAATACCACCAAAGAATAGAACTTCAACACAATATAAAATCTACATACAGTTGAGCTAATATTAGAGATATTCTAATAATAATAATCATTTTTTGGACACATTACATAATACAGTATTTGTACATCAGTATAGTTACCTCTACTGCGTACACACTTGATTAAACTGGAGTTTGTGCCACCTGCAAAGTCGGTCGTATTGATTGTGTTGTGTTTGTCGGTGCATCAAACATGCCTATGCATTTAAAGAAAAGGGTTGACTTACAGTTCAATGACATAACATTGACTTGGATACTGACTGTCCTTTTACTAACCCTCTAATGCAATGTAATCTTTCTGAGGGGTTTCTGGGGAGGATGAAGCGTTACGGAAAGCTCTTCTAATATAATTACAGTCAGTGTGAGTCTAAATGCCTGTGTGAGAGCAGTGGCCGATGTCCTTTTTGCATAATAAGATTGTGTTGCCCTCTGTGAACTACAGCAGCGGATGTAGTTCCCGTTGAATTTCCACGGTTGAAGGTGAACAGAGCGTGGGAAAAACACACATCACCATCAACTATTATAGCACATGGATGGATAGATAGAACGACGGATAAGCAGAACGATACATAGATAGAACGGTAGGTAGGTACAGTAGGTGGGTGGATGGATGGATGGATGGATGGATGGATGGATGGATGGACGGATGGACGGATGGATGGATGGATGGATGGATGGATGGATGGATGGATGGATGGATGGATGGATGGATGGATGTGACCTAACCATTGATCCCAGAACATTTCTCTTATGCCACATATTGACTTTCATAACGTCCGTGCTGAAACCAGACACGCTAATAAACAGCCAGGATCGAAACAGTAAAAGACTGAGATTAAACAAATGGTGATGTGTGTGTGTTCAGTATGGGAATGAGAAGGTCAAGTTGACGGAGCTGAAGGTCATAGAAAACAACCAGGAACTGAAACAATCTGCTCTGGGGTCTTTTCTGCAGAACAGCTTGAGTGAACTGGGAAACTTCAAATTACACTGTGTTAGCTTTAGTAGAGGGTGTAAAGCCTGCCTGTGGTGCAATCACACACCTGCACTCATCTGCACATACACACACACACACACACACACACACACACCACACACACAATACTTCCACACCTATTATCCAAACTACAGGCTTATCACGGTGCTGTGTCACGGCCCCTCCCACTACTGTTTCAATTCCCACCCACGTTAAGCCTGGAGAAGATTGTGTATATCTGTGTTCATGCGCATGAGTGTGTGTGTGAGAATGTTAGAGATTGTGTCTCATGTAGTGACTTCCCTCATCTCTCTTTTCTTCTGTGGTGTCGTCGGTTGAATTGAGGGCAGGTCAATTCATGCATGCTTTAAGGTAATCGCGCCTCATGTGTAGATGGTTTTCGTGCACATGTTTGTTTACGTGTGTACGTCTGAATAGATACCGATACACAAAAGAGAGAGAGATTAACATAACAATATCCAAATCCCCATCTGCCCTTGGAAGTGCAGGCAATGAGGGCGCAGACAGAACAGCCTATTTTGGTGAGCGTTCGTCATTATGTGTGTGTGTGTGCGAGCGTGTGTGTTAACGTTTATACAAAACGTGGCATTCGGACGCCTCTATGTTAAAACATGTTTGCATGTGCCCATAACTGTGACAGGAAGTGAGTGCGCTGCGAAGGGAAGCTTATCTAAACACAGAGCAGCCAGGCGTGAAGTAGAGCAGTCTAGTCGATATGCTCTAGTATCATATTGTCACGCTGTTTCCACTATGTGGTATCAGTCCGGACCATTACCACCGGGGGGCTTATCACTGGTACAGCAACTCTGATATGACACTAAACTACATGTCAGCCTCTAATCTCCATTGTCTTTTGTATCAGGAAAATTACATAATAATGCCAACTGATTTGATGGAATTCACAGCAGGGGCTTGTGAGTTAACGCTAACGAAGACTTCTTTTCAGGCATCTAAGTCAAAGTGAACTTTATTGTCAATTTGCCCATGCAAAAAAGAAGCAGGATGTACTACAAGATATGGAAGTTGTGATGCACTGTTGATTGGAAAGAGGCAGCAAGCTACTGGTTCAGTAAGTAGGGATGGAGAAACACCTGACACACACACACACATAAACACACACCTATCTCCACAGTATGTAAAACTAACAATCATGTGCAGTCGTATGAACCTGGAGAAAATAAGCTACTGTATGAAAAGAAGAAGTAGGATGTTCTACAAGATATGGAACCATTTATAAACTACATGGAAAATTTACCAGCACACCACATTGGTTCAGCTCTATATACCCGAGCAGGGCTTGTAAGGGTCAGAGGTCAACATATGTCTCTATGTGACTCATGTGACACATGTCTCTTATGTGTTTCGTTGTTGTTGTTGTTTTTTGTTTTGGGGTGTTTTTGTGTGTGATTTGTCTGTTCTCTCTGATCCTGTCATTATGGGTTGGGAATATCATCTTATAATATATTGAATGTAACTGTAATATTGTCTAATGAAAAATCAAAGATAAAATAATATAATCAAATGTATAATCAACCCATGTGACAAATGATTACACAAGGGATTGAAATTACATTTCCCCATACTCCAAAATGTGTGTTTATAACACGCAAACACATACCATAAGAGTGCAAAACAGGCAACACAACATATTGGGATGTACAGTGTACATGTACGTTACACAGAGGAGTTTTCTCAGTATGCCAGAGTGTAGTCGATATGGGGTATGTTATTGAGGTGCAGAAGTACAAGGTGCATCTAGAAGGCGCAATGTAAAAAAGTCCAAAACGGCAAATAGTAGCATTAGTCCAGAATGGCAGCATTTGGATGCCTATTTATGTTGTGCATGATACAGACCTTAAAGTTTAAAATTGATGAAATAGTCAGTGGGTTTTTGTGTGTGCTTTGTAGTTCTTTGTGGGTGTAATAAAGCAGCTGTAAAAAAAACAAAAAAAACCAGAAACTACAGTGCACCTGACTGATATCCAACACTTTAAACATTGTGCGACTAAACTGAAATGTTCATGAGCCTATTGTTCAAGAAGCCATTGTTGCTTCTGCAGTATCTCAACACCCTGTCAAACCCACCCTGGAGCCTGAATTGTGTAGATTTGACATTGCGCTCCCTGTGCCAGAGAGGCGAGCCAAGTGACCCGGTGTGGCTCCGCAGGCCTGCATTCACACACTCTGAAGTCTCACTTATAAAAACCAAGCCAATGTCAGCCTCTTGTTTTAGAAGAAAGACCCCTGTTTTTCTCTCCGCTCTTCTCCACTTTCTCTGTCTCAGCTCCTCTTTCCACCTCTCAAATGTCACGCGACTGGCCCCCTCAGTTCGATTTTTTTCGCACCCCTCCCTCTCAGCTCCTGTTGATGCTCCGACTTGCCGTTTTTCATTTGTCCTGGTTTCACTCATTACTTACATCTCAACCCTCTGCAATATTCTCACACTACGCCTTGTTCCTTTTCTTTTTGGCAAGGTGGCTTTGACAAGAGGCCATTAAAAAGAAAAAAAAAAAACACAGATCAAAAGACAAAACCACAAAACAGTATGATTTTTTTTCTTCAAAAAGGGCCGTGTGATATGTCAGGTGGACACACATGCAAACACTGTATGAAAAATGTCGGGTGTTTGTTTCAGTTTAGCAGGTTTAATCTCTTCCATATGGGCATGGGGGCTAATGCATCTGCTAAGACTATTAGCTGCTATGAGCTCGGTGGATACAGGCTAGACTAGACATATTATCAGTTAGGCAGAGACGAAAAATACCAATGTAGCCGGTAAACCAACAACAGGAACAACAGCATCAGCAACACAAAAAAACAACCAAAAAAACCCAGCAGCTATCGCTCTTATGAAACAGCAGGTTTCCTGTTGACCTCTATACAGCTCGCAGATTTATACCTTGTGGAAACAGGGTCATCTTGACAGACAGAAAAAAAAGGTGTAGGCTGGGAAAATAGCCTGTGACACGAAATTCTACCACAGAATCCGATCCGTTTTAAAAGCAAAATATGGACAATCACCTTAATGTAGGTGAAGAGAATATTATGCATCTGCATGAATGACACAGCTGATAAAACTGTTTATGCCCTCCCACACTTTTCTGGGACTCACCTGAGTTCGATGGCCTCCCCCATCTCGCCACATGAACTCATCTCATGCAGGAAACGTGAGAAGATGCAAAAGATGACAAGAAGAACCGTTGAGAGGAAAAACTCCCTCAGACTAGCGGCCAGAGCAATAACAACAGCCGACGAGCGAAGATGAGAGGAGGAGAGGAGAGGAGAGGGAGCATGTGATGGTATTATGCTCAGACTGAAAGGACGGAGAAGAGAGGAAGCACAGAGAGAGAGAGAGAGAGAGAGAGAGAGAGAGTGAGAGAGTGAGAGAGCGAGAGAACCACACCTCTTCTTAGGGGATTAACTTGGAAAAAGACTCCTGACACATTCGCACGTACATGTACAATGACGGACCCAAACACAGCACGGAGGAGCGTCTGATAACAAACAAACAAATACAGTGTGTGTGTGTGTGTGTGTGTGTGTGTGTATTTGTGCATGTGTGTGCATGCGAGCAAACATCTGGTCTAAAAATACAGCCAAATCAATGTTTGATGCTCTAAATCCTGGGCGTAAGGAAATAAGGGAAGTGGGAGTAAGAGAGAGAGAGAGAGAGAGAGAGAGAGAGAGAGAGAGAAAGTGACAGAGACAGAGAGAAAGGGGAGGAGTGATGAAGCGAGTCATGGCGGGTGGTGACACAGTTTTCTTTGCTCTCCATCTGCTCTGGGTGCACTGGTCAAGAGTGCACTGGGGGAGAGGGGAGCAGTGGGGCTGGAGGCTGGGGGACGGAGGGGAAGGGGGGGACAGGCCGTTGAACTGGAACTGGGGAAGAGGGCCAGGGCTGGAGGATGGGAGTTTGATGGGAGGACTCAAACTCAGCCTCCTCCTATGTTTCCACAGGGGAGTCAACTGGACGTTGCTTTTCCACTGACTGGATGCAGGAGATTTATTTGTCAAAGGATTCAAAGAAGTTTATTGTCATTGAATTCTGATACAGAAAGAACGAAACTGGACAGTGAGGACCCATATTAACCATGCAAAAACAACTAAGAAATAATGAATATGTTAAAATCTACTAAAATCTAAGACTAATAATACAATAATTAAAGGATAAAGTAAATATAAATCTAAAAATTCAACTTACAACGTGACATAAAACCAATAATTACAGCCCTATGCTAACACAGTACACATTAGCCTCACAGTAGCCTCGCTGCCACTATCTGTGGCAGTGAGGCTAATGGATAGCGGTTAGCAGCTAGTTAGCTATGCTAACGGTAGCCTTAATGACAGTTA
>JAPTHA010000006.1:4627052-4640299 GCA_029814585.1 Gymnapogon annona | reverse complement strand
CACACACACACACACACACACACACACACACACACACACACACACACACACACACACACACACACATACACACACACGCCCAGAATGAACACTGTGGTCTCCCAGTACACAGATGATCTTGAAGAGTCTATTTTGGGGAACATTTAGAACAGCTTTACGCAATAAGAATGAAACCTAGATTTAAAAAAAAAACCTTTGTAAAAAAAAAAAAAGAACCATATTTTTTTTCAAACCTGTAAGTTGAAATAAAAGGTTTTGTTGTAGCTGAAACAAGGGAGTTTTTGTAGTCACATCTGTCAAGAGTTTTGAACGTTGTCCTGATTTCTTATCCCGGAAATCTTCTGTAAGACACACACGGTTCACACATCTCCCTCAAAGTTTACACAGGAAATCTGAGGCTTCAGGCTGGTGCTTGGATGATAATGTTTATATATATATATCTATATTTATTTATATATCTTAGCTGAGGTTTAAAAAGTGTATATAGGCGCCGTGTGACTTTAAAAGAGATAGAATGTGTAAAGACTGAGTAAAACTGAGTGTTGAGCACTGCAGTCTCCAGCATAACGGAAAGACAGATGCATATGCATAATGTATGTACGCCATAGTCTCTGTCTCCCCTCACACGTTAATTGAGACACTGAAGCACATAAAGATGAATGATCATGCATGGAGCTGTTAGTACATTATCATAAAAGTGGCATGGAGATCCAGTGATTATAGTGTTACAAGAGAACAGGAAGTGGAGAAACGCTCCTCGCTGACAGTAAAAAAGAATCTGCAGCAGTTGTTCTGCAGCAGGCGGAACATATGTATATGGATGCAGACAGCATGTATAAACAGGCGTTCAACAAACAGACAGCAGCAGATACCAGCAACTGGGGGCCTGTCCGTCACAGCACGTCTCAAGGGAAAATGCAAAAAAAAAGGGTTAAAAAGCAGCAGGCGGTTGTTGCTTCTTTTTTTTTTCTTCCTTTTCCAGCTGATGGACGCAGTAGGTTAGTTTTTGAAGTTTGATGCGTGTATGTTAATGATGTTTTTGTTGCTGAAATAAAATCCAAATTAATGTATTACATCCTTACAGTGTTATACAAAGGGTCTGAGATGAAACAGAATTCTATGGGTTGTACAAAATATTCTTTCATGACAAGGACTTGGGCTGCTCACAAAGGGTTTTCTGGCATCCAGGGTGTTATATGCAAGACTGACCATGGGTAATTCCAGATTACTGGACTCTTCAAGGCTTGTGTAAACTCAGAACAGTGACAGGAAATATTCATATTTCATCTTTTAATTGGAAGTGAGAGGAGAGACCTGTTTTGTATGTATAGTATGTTCTGCATGTTCCTCCACTTCATTTCAATCCATTCAACACTGTCCAGTTGTAGGATTTTTCCAATTTCAAAGGGAATGAATCATTGTTTTGTCATATTATGTTCTTCATGTAACCTTTTTACTAAATTCTAATCCTTTGCAAATCAGCAAACATTTGATTAGTGACTAATTTAGTTGTTTTTTTGTCATAAAAATAACACCCTACACATACATTTAATTTGCAATATAATTTTATAGTAATGCTGAATCGAATTTGGCCTAAATTCATTTGTGCCAATATATTCACTTAATTTACGTGGCTTTTGTAGATAAACTATACACATAAGCGAGTGTACCTTCCGAGAATGCAACAGCCAATAGCCCGTTTTCATCTGCCTCCTCGGAGTAATGCACTGTGGGAATAAACAAAACCCAAGTGAGGAAAGTAACTGTGTGAAATGTGAAAGGTGTGTGTGTGGCTGTTTGTGTATGTGAAGAAAAATCAAGACAGACTTCAAAGCTGCGTGGTCTACAGCTGAGACAGGAGGTTAAAAGGGGTTGAGATTTTCCTCTGGCTCTTAGGAATGCAGAGCTGGAGTAATAACACATGCCCTATGTGGAGCACAATGAGCAATAGGACACATTGCATGTAAACACACACACACACACACACGTAGAGACACAGAGGAGCATAAGGACTGGACTATATTGGCCTGTTCTTCCCTGCACATATCAAGCAGCCATCTGGTGAACTGGACGATCCAGGACGTGACTGTGTCAGACTGTTGTCCAGGTCTGTCGCCATTCACATCTATTCACCACACGACCACATCTCACAGATACATTATATCTCTTTATATTATTTTATTTAGATTTTTCATTAGACAATATTACAGTTACATTCAAAGACTACAGGACAACACTCACAACCAACAACAGGATCAGAGACAACAGACAAATCAGCCCAATAAAACAAAAGCACACATCGGAACAGCACAAAAAAAAAGATAACACCAAGTTGTAGTTTGAGAACAAGGACGCGTCCCTGAGGCGAAGATTGTGATGGTTGAAAAACGTAGCGAGTAGCTTAAACGCTTCCCCATGTCTCACAGAGGTGTATTAAAGAGTCAGATCCCACATCTGGAGCACCTGACAGTGTTCCAGTCGCTCTCGTCGTTGTGTTGATACCTCTTTTTTTTTTTTTTTTTTAATTTAGATTTTTCATTGGATAATGTTATAGTTACATTCATACACTACAAGACGACATTCACAACCCATAATGACAGGATCAGAGACAGCAGACAAAACACAAGAAAGCAAAAAAAAAAAAACGAAAATAGGAAAACACACACGTACACACATGCACACCTGAAGAGCACAAAAAACATAAAACAGGTACAGTGACAAAAAAAAAAAAACCCACATGAATAAGTGAACCGCATGAGTCACAGAGAAACGTATGTTGACCTGTGACCTCCTAAGTCCTACAAGCCCTGCTGGGGTATATAGAGCTGAACCAATGTGGTCTCCTTTACAGGAAGATCCGACACCAGCTCCTTGTCCTGTGAGCCTCACCACTGCACCAGTACACTCGTCTTTCCCTTTGAAAACAGACCCGACAGAGCTGAAAGGGAATGGTAAATGTACGCTCACCTCCCCTGACATATTGACTTCACAGAGCGTGAAGCAGTTGTACGGGGTGAGGGATGAAGGACCAGAGCTCCACTAATCACACCACAGTGTTCCCATTAGGTCAAATCATTTACAGCATGGCAGTGTGTCGCCCTGGCGTCCCTACTGTACTCCTCTGTGATCCCAGTTGACAGCAGACAGCCTGTGTATGGACGGTCTCTATTCTCTCTATTGATCTCCTTGTTAAGGCTTGTTGAGGTTTGAGGGGATGGGAGTCTCATCTGTTCAAACAAAAATAATAGAAAAAAAAACACACGCAAAAAAAAAATTCACAACAAAAAAGCACTGGTTAATGTAGATGAGATCATGATGGTGAGGAGATGTTTCAGACTGGAGAACAGGCAGTGAAGTCAGAATGTGAGAGGACATGAAGAGGATCACGTTGTACCCAATGATGTCAAGCAGTTTCAGCTTTGAAACGCAGTACAAAATCAATGTTACTGGATTTTTTTTGGTTTCGGATCTCAAAAGGGTCCGCGATGTGGTCGAGGGAAGAAGTGATTATAGAGAGAATAACCTCTGTCTATAACAATAAGCTTTTGTACAGACAGATAAAAACAATTAGCGGCGAATTATTACTTGTATCTCTTTGGATATAAATACACTATATATTAAGTTTGCTCATTGACTTGGAAATATCAGTAAATACGTACTGTCATTTCTGGGGGAAATGCATTTTATTGCTTTAAAGAGCTATACCATTTATTATATCAAAACACCAATGTTATGCTGCGGAGCCACAGTCAACCTGTTAGGTGTTTGTATCCGAGACATCAACGCCAATACCAACAAACACCCTGAAAACAGCACCACCATTAGCACATATGCCACTAAAAAGCAGTTGCCTGTACTTTTGTATATTTTATATTTGCTGTATCAATCTTCCTTTTCATCAATTTGTTTACAATGCTTTCTTGAATGCATTTTACTGTAATTATCCGTATTTATTTTTATATTTTGTATTCTTTCTTTCTTTTTACAAAACTTTATTCAATTATTGGATCATACGTTTGTTTACATTATTTTTTTTTAATTATTATTTATCAGAATCAGAATACTTTATTAATCCCGAGGGAAATTGTTTGTTTGCAGCCGTTCCATGTCAGTATACATAAATAAGCAAGGAACTAAGGAAGGGAGAAAGAACACGAAAGCAAGATATGTTACATTGTATATAACACTATATATAGTGCAAGAGTTATACACATATACTGTATACTGTATTATTTATTTTAATCAATTGTTTTTTGTTAGTCTTTAAATAAAATGGCATTGATCTTCCTCTTCGAAGAAAGCAAATATGTACCATGTCCAGAAATGTCCTACAATTTTATTTTAGGATCCTTTTTCTCAGTGCAAAACCATCTCTGACTATTAAATCCCGGTGAGGTCACACATATGTCGTCATCAACAATGTCTCTTTCCACATCTTTTTACTTCAAAGGCTCGACAGTGGAAAATACTAGGTTAAGAAGACGCTATTTTTCCATCACACAAATTATTTATACATTGCGGGAACGTCTGCAGTTGAGGAGGATAATGTCCCTGGTGCTTAACTGCCTTTAACGAAATGTAAATAGGTTGTAGTTGTGTGCCATTATGTCATGTAACATTATAAATGAGCGCAGCTCCTCAGCGGTTGCTCTCGCTACATGGCATGACGCAATGAACGGTGGCGTAATAATTTCCCATTGGAATTCCTCCAAGTGTGTGTGGTAAGTTTCAAATGGCAGCGCTTGTCTTCTGGTTTCAACATTGTACATTTTGGAGATGCCTGGAAAAAAGTTTAACTGGTGTCTGCGGCCATTCTGTCTCTAAAATCTACCGGACTTTCCCGTCCATTTTTCATAACAGTGCGAAGGTGCCTAACATAATACCTGGACCAGCCAGCTGAAATGACTGGCTGATTCACAGATTTTTCTGGGTGGCTGCTTCACCACAGGCAGAACTATGAATCCCTACTGGGCTTACTGGGTGAACCGGCTACTCATCTTCCTACAAGTGCGGACAGACAAAGGCAGGTCTGTTCCTCTGGGGGCCGACAGGCAGCAACTGCCACTTCCCCTTGACTGAGACCCAGAGAGAGAAAGGCGGGGAGGGCTGTAACTGAGATATATATAAAAAAAAAAAATTATGTTTAGAGAGGAAAGGGAGAGGACAGAGACAGATAAAGAGCGCGATAGAAAAGACAAAGGAGTCTCTAACTGACTGAAGGCATGAGAGGAAATTGAAAAATCTGGGAAGATTGTAAAAAAAAAAAAATTGAGGAGACATAGTAGAGGTGGACTAATTATAAAAGGAAAGAAGAAGGTCTGTGAGTCAAACGTAGCAGTATAAACTGAACGTAGACTTCTCGGGTAATGACCTACAATGCGTCAAAATGTTGCTTTCTATTACCCTTTTCACAAACTGTTTGCCTCCGAGCCCCTAAGCGGCCATGACAGGAGCAATTCTCTCTAAATGCTAACTCTATCAACATTCTCCATCCCTGCTCTGGCCGTTTCATTTATTTTCATGGTGGCTGTGACATTTTACTGCTGCTCACTGTGTCCTGTGAAACTAGACACCCACCCCAATCTTATTCCTCCATCCTGTCCTCCTTTTCATCCCTCGATCCACCGCTCCCATAATGCCTCAGCACCTATCTTCTCTCTGTACTCTCAGCCTCCACCTTCGTTCTTTGAACTCAAGAGTCGACAGCGCAAGAGTCACATTACATGCCTCTGATTGTGGAACTTGTTCCTATATTTATGTTTTTCGAAGAAGTACAGAGTCTGGGCTCTGTTAAAGGGAAATTAAAAACATATTTAAGAAAGTCTATAATTGCTTCTACTTAAAACTATTCATTTATTTGTATTTATTTGTCATCATTACATTTTTATTTATTTGATGATGATTTCTTTTGGCTTTTTCCCTTCCAGGGTTGCTCAGTGAATCCATTTCGCACATTTGATTTGGCAGGAGTTTTTACGTTGGATGCCCTTCCTGACACAACCGACATAAACCCGGGTCCCCTATTCAGACGGTTAATAGATTTTTATTCAATTTTTTTCTTCATTTTATTTGTTTTTTCTATGTTTTTCTACAGTAGCATTCTGAGATTGTATGAATGATAAGTGCATTGCAAATAAAATCTATTAATATTATTATAATTATTGACAGAGAAACAAAAATCTTTTAAACATCTAAACATCTTAAGGGAATGATGAGGCTTTCGTGACAGATGAGAAGTCATAAATGAAAACGTTTTGCAGCGTCCGCACAACAAATCAGTCTAAATGTATTTATTTTATTTAGTTTGTAAATACTTTTTGTGTTTTAAACTCTTTTTTTATTCCTAACACTCGTTTGATGTCTTATGAGGCAAACACTTTGGGTTTGTTATTCCACATCAGGGAAATAAACTCTGACGGAAACCATGTGGGACATTTGGGACTGATGGGAGTCAGAGAAAGAATGTAGTGGTGTCTGCTGTTGGTTTACATAATAATAAAAAAAAAAAAACAGATTCCTATCGTAAATCTAGATATATTTTACTGGTAGTGTGTTACACTTATTTAGAATGGAATAAGTTATGGTTGTGCTTTTATTAAAATGTACACGGCTGATGACATTTTAATTAATTCCTTCACCTTCTGATTCCGCTTTATCGCTAGGGTTGCTGGGGGTGGAGGGGGCGGAGCCTATCCCAGCTACCGATGGCTGAAAGTGGGGTCCAGTTGCCAGTCCATCACAGCGCCAGCGTATAGACAAGCAACCAATCACTCACACATTCACACCTATGGGTAATTCATATAACACTGTGAACAGCAATTTTAAAGTTGTTTTATTTTATTCATTCATTCATTCATTCATCTTCCAAACCCACTTTATCCTGTGCAGGGTTGCGGGGGTCACTGGAGCCTATCCCAGCTGGACAAGTCGCCAGTTCATCGCAGGGTCATCATTCACACACATTCATACAGGGATGGGCAAGGTGGGTGAAGTGTCT
The DNA here is from genome assembly GCA_029814585.1 of Gymnapogon annona. NCBI lineage: Eukaryota > Metazoa > Chordata > Actinopteri > Kurtiformes > Apogonidae > Gymnapogon > Gymnapogon annona. The sequence goes on along the minus strand of JAPTHA010000006.1, from coordinate 4,633,302 downwards.
TGCCCAAGGACACAACCGCACATGATCAGGAGAGAGCAGGAATCAAACCGCCAACCCTTCAGTTACCAGACGACCTGCTCTACCATCTTTATTTTATATGAATGAGTGTTAATGTCACAGATGACAAAAAATCTTGAAGTAAGTCATAATTCACAAATCATACACATTAAAAATTGCATTTCTGTGTAGTGAAAGTAATGCAAAGCAATACAATAAATGTTTTTTTTTATAATTAAACTTTTTTTTTCTTTTACTAGTTACTTTCCATTTGCTTTATATATAACTTCATTATAAGTAGTATAAGAAATGTAATTTTGGTCACACGCACATTGAAGTTGTATAAGAGATGGTTGATGACACTTGGGCAACAAGTCTCTCCTTGTTTCCTCATTCCTTCTCTCCTCGTACCCTTATTCGCTTCTCTCCTAATTCCCTTGTTCACTTCTCTCTTTGCTTCCTCGTTCACTTCTCCCCTTGTTTCCTTTCATTTATTACATCCTCGGTCATGATTCAGCCTAGTTGTTTCCTTTTCATGCCTGCAGTTTACATAAATTACTTCCTCTGAAGACAACTGTTACAGGAAATATGTGTAGGTCGTCAAACCGAACCTTCAATCTTCTTTATGGCATTTTCATCTTCCATGACATCGCTATGTTTGCAAAAGTGTTTACAAGTGTGTCACGTGACACCGGCTGAACTTTTGGATTTTTATAAGTAACTTTCTTTTTACATGTAATACTGTGTCAATATTAACAGCTCTCCTCCCTGCTTTCTGATATTCACTTAAAGTATTTACTCTTGTAAATGTGTGTGTTTTGTTTTTGTTTTTTCACGAGGGATTATTTCCATTTCATTCCTATGTTCTTCATGATCACGTTGCCAACAGCTGGGAGTGCATGCCACATCTGGAGAGCAGCTGCATGATAAAGTGAGACAGCCACATGACAGGAGCGCAGTGGGAAACGCAAGAGAGGATAGGGTGAAGAACAATGGGCCGGCAAGATCATCTACAGGAGGTGCACTGAAGGTTAGGGAGGAGGCGCAGGTCTGACGCAGGAAGGGAGGGGAGGAGTAACACATGCAGAGTGACAGCAAGAGGAGGAGGATAAAATCAAAGACAGGATGTAATTGTAACAGGGGGATTAATGCAGAGAGTGGGAATATAGAAAAATAAATGAATAAAGATGAAGAAGGATTTGATAAAACAAGAGCGATGACAAAAAAAAGGTACAGAGGGAGAAATCAAGAGAGGCAGAGATGAAGGAGGAACAGTCATGTGGAGTCAGATGCTCCTAATCAGCTGCGTTGCTGTCAGAACTCCTCGTCATAGCAACCATGAGTCACAGTACCAGTAAACACAGAGAGAATGTTTTATAAAGCGGAGCCTCGCTGGCACACTCGCCCAGGCATCACACCATGGTTTTCCAAGCGAAGTATGAGGTGAGCCGCGCAATAACGCGCACCGCTTATGAGAGCCATCATTTCCCCGAGACGCTGTTGTTACAGGTGGTTTATTAGTCATCTTTACAAGACTAACCTTTAGGAGTCTGTGATCCAAAAAATTGAAGTGTAGAGAAGACTGAAGTGTAATACTGATAGCTTTCACTTTTATATTATGTAAATTTAAGCTCACAAAAATGCAAATTAAAACGGAATACACTACTACGATTACTGCATTTACTCCTACTACTACTACTCCTCCTACTCCTACTATTGCTACTACTGCTACTGCTGCTGCTACTACCACTACCACTTCTCCTACTGCTACTACTACAACTGCCAGAAACACACATTGTACCATCCATAATTTTTATTTATTTATATAAATGATATTAATAACACATGACTCATGCTTTACTCACCAATGAGCCGTAACATTCTAACCACTGACAAGAAATGTGGTAATAATATTGATTATTTCATTACAATGGTACATTTCACCAGACTGGATAAATGAGGCAACGAGTGAACATTTAGTCTTCGAAGCTGACGTGTTAGAAAGAGCAAAATGGGCAAAAGTAAAGGATCCAAGTACACATGTTGACTTGGAATGAGATAAGCAAAATTCATACCGTGTTGCCAAATCAAAATGTCACAACGCTAAAAAAGCAAACAGAGACCTTACAAACACGGTGGTGTAAAGGCAGGTTTTCATCCTTCCTTTAATACACGCAACGGACTGAAACACGACAAATACCATTGACCACATTCACTGTAAACGGCAGAGAATGTGAAGTATCACTGATCATCATTAGTCACAGCACGGATAACACTGTAACACACTATCCTTCCAGCGACATGCATGGAAAGGTCATGAACTATCTGAACAAACCATGCAAGTAATAATTCATACACTTCCATTAAAATTTTAAATGAACTGCTAATCTATTTAAGGAATACAGGAATTAAACAGCAGTTTGTAAGCCCTCCTAGGAGAACATTTCCATCTTATTATTATTATTATTTCTTCCATCAGCCAAAAGGAGGGTCCTCCTGGGCCCCCTCTGTACCCTGTAAGGACCTATTCCAATCTGATCTATAATTATGATTTGTTAACAGACACAAATTGCGTTTATGTTCACTGAAATGCAGAGCGTGAAATGTACTTGTTTTCTCCACTGACTCGCACAAACTGAAACCTTCCTCAGTGTTTTACACCCACACCCACCCACACACACACACACACACACACACACACACACACACACACACACACACACACACACGCTATATAGGAGTTTAATTTCTATATGTTGTATGAAAGCTGTCCTCCATCCTTCACTCTGTCTCTGCTTCACAACACACACCCCACATGTACACCGTCAACTGTAAAAAAAAAAAAAAAGAATAAAACACTCACTCACTCCCACCCTTCTATCTCTCTGTCTTTTTCTCTCTCTCACTCACTCACTCACTCCACTCTTCACATAGCTTAGTAGTGAATGGGGCGCTCTGTCTTCTATGGTGGATTTAAACTTTAGGTTCTGTCTGTCACAAACAATCTCCCTCTCTCATCGTCACTCTGAAATAGTACAGCGGACAAGCCAGCGTCATATTAAAGGGTGTTTTCCACACCGTGAAAGCCAAGCTCACACAGCATACACTGTGCAGACTTTGAATTAACACAGACGACAGGGCGGGGGAAGTGGCCGTGCGTGGGCTGTAGGTACTGGAAGTAACACAAGATTAACGACTCACAATGCAAGCGTTCTTCTGTAGTGCACTACAAAAGTGTTGAGACACGTGGAATCATTTACCTTTGTGTGAAAATCAAATGGAGAAGGTACTCGATTTTAATCCACGACCAACTGAAAGCGTACACTCTGTTTTCATGACACTCAAGCAAATATGATCTCAAAGATATGACAGTCTTTATAACAGGACTTAAAAGTCTAATGATATAGTGACAGCAGGAGAAGTCATCTCCATACCTGGCGACACCTCTTATGCTTCTTTAAACCTATCGCCACTTCTACACCGAGAAAAAGTTGAGATGGTGACGCCATGACTTATTTCCACGGGAGACAGGCTGGACTTTTAAACAGTGGACATGCATTCTGGAATCAAAAGAGGTGGTGATGCAGTGCAGCCTATAGCGTAACTATACGGGCTGCCTGGAAAGTCTGGACATATAAGATCATTTTGGGATAAGAATGGGATATTTTTTCTGTGAATTAATAATTGTTTTGTTTCCCTCCATAGATTAAGCATGGCTTTGTCAGAGGGTGAAAGACTTGAGCTGATACTTGTCAGTGTGTATGAAGAATGGTCATATTCAAAGATAGCAGACCAATTTAATGGACGTCATTCCAGGTGAAATCCAAGTGGTTTATTGACGATGGTGAAGGTGATTAGGAAATCTAAGGAAACAGGCAGCATCATGGACAAACTGCATTCTGTGTGACCAAGTGTAACAAAAGAAATTTTTGCAGCTGTTGTCCATGATGCTGCCTGTTACCTTACATTTCCTGCTAAATTTCCTAACAAAATTCTTAAAAGTTCATTAACAGTTGAATTAAATGAAAACTATCCAATTATCCTATGTATCCAGACTTTACAAACACCCTGTAGTATACCTTGCATACAGAAAATACCCCGGTGTTGGTTCTCAAAAAGGACAACTCTGGAGTTTTTCACCTTTATCACAGTTACTACCTCTAGAGGTGTTACAGAACTGGGATCAAATGAGCAACCATTCCACATATACTATATGAAATAAAGATGGAATATTCCCCTAAGAGAAGTGCTGTGTAAAAGCACAGAAAAGTAGATAACTCTAATCAGACACACTATGGTGATACGAGCCACTTCAGAGGTTTTCATTGTATGCATTTTAGGTTTTTCCAGACACACTGTCACACCTGAGGTCTGACAACTAAAAAGCCCGGAATAGGTCCTTGCAAAAAATAGAAAAAGGAACCAATGGGATAAAAATATAACCCCTGCGATTCTGAGTGACAGCTGTTAGCTACAGTGGGCACTCCGTTCAATAATTGGGGCTTCGGAAAAAGATCACTCACTAGTTTTTCTTGTTATCTGCAAATAAAAATGCCACTGAAGCAGAGAAAATAGCTCAGTGTTGGTTCACAAAACAACAACTCGAGAGTTCCAAAGAGACCGTTCCACAAATAATAGCATGAATACAATCCTGCGCCCGAAATAACAACACTTCACGGATCTCGTCGTCTCCTCAGTTTAACATCTCTATGTTCGCGTTGATATGTTTGTTTACTGTACAAGACCTGCGCTCATTTATAAATCCCCCCGGCGCAGGGGTCACGCCTTGAGAGGTGTTCCTTTTCCTTAGCATTCTAGAATCATGAGCCCACCTTTATCACATTTACTACGGTTACTACCTCCAGAGATGTTACAGAGGTGGGACCAAATGAGCCATTTCACATACACAACATGAAATAAAGGTGGAATTTTCCCATAAGAGAAGTGTTGTATAGAAGGGTCTGAAGTTTTACCCTATTAGTGTTGTAATGGACGTGAGGAGATCACTATTTTCAAGTGCAGCTGACTGGGGGTGGGGTGGGTGGGTTGTGTTAAGCCTGTGAGGAGTTAGCACCAGTAGAAACAATGTATGTGTACCATCGCTGCAAACATTTACAGTAGGCACTAAGTGTAATTTGGGGCAAACCATGTGAAATCAATTAACAAATGCAAAACAAAGTAGTTGGTAAAAGCACGGAAAAGAGTTAAATCTATCAGACACATGGGGGGTGGGGGGGTTACAAGACACTTTAGACATTTTTATTGTATGCATTTTAGGTTTTTCCAGACACACTGTCACACCTGACGTCCCACATTTAACAGGTCCAGAATAGGTCCTCATGAAAAATATAAATAAGGAATACCAGTGGGATAAAAAATACATCCCCTGCAATTCTGAGTGACAGCTATTAGTTACAGTGAGCACTCCGTTCAATAATTGTGGCTTCAGAGACCGACCTCTAGTTTTTCTTGTTATCTGCAAATAAAAATGCCACTGAAGCAAAGAAAATAAAAGTGCTGATTTCCAAAGAAACAGGCGTGTTCGTACAGACACAACCCTCCCACCGCATACATGCACGGTCAGACACATGCATGGATCAACACAAATTGGTGCCGTCACACATGAGCGTCCACTTGACAGGCGTACAAATCCATCGCGGCCATCGTTCATCAATCCAATCGCTGACGTAACGCGCTGCCGTAGCCTCACAATGAAACTTACGCAAAAACAGAAACAGAAACAATGGGCCCATGTAATGCGCGCCATTAGCGTGTGCAATAATGGAACTTATATGAGGAGGGAAAGGAGTGGTTGCATTTAACTAGCCAGCAGAAATCAGATAACTCCACTCAGCACATACTGAAGGCACTTAGGCATCAGACAGCAGTGATGGAAGCCAAGGGCGAGCAAGAGAAAGAGCCAGAAAACGTGTGTGTCCTTGTCTTTTGTGTGTGTGTGTGCGTGTGTGTGTGTATATGTGTGTGTGTGTGTTTGTTTGTGTGTGTCCTCGTCTTGTGTGGATGTTCTGACAGTGTGTCACCTCTGGGTGTCATTCCCAGTGTTATCGCCAAGGAGAGCAGGCCTTACAACCGTCCCGCAGAGCCACCGCCTGCTCTTAACAAGGACACAGATGCATGCAGATGCGCCGACATCACACACGCACACAGACACACAGACACACACACACACACACACACACACACACACACACACACACATACACACACACACACACACACACACACACACACA
>JAPTHA010000006.1:4610735-4623383 GCA_029814585.1 Gymnapogon annona | reverse complement strand
TGTGTGTGTGTGTGTGTGTGTGTGTGTGTGTGTGTGTGTGTGTGTGTGTGTGTGTGTGTGTGTGTGTGTGTTGGAGTAAACCCATTATGGCTGCAGCCTCTCTCCTTCAAGCTGAAAGCCACACTTTTTGCACTTTTACTCAGACATTCCATGAATCTCCTTTTACAACATAAAGTGAGGAAGATCAAATTAGGCTGCAGCAGGTTTTTGTGACAAGGACCAGACTAAGCTCCGCACAACTTTGAAGATGATGTAACAAATGCTCTAAAACCCACTGATTCCCCACAGAGCATGAGGCAATGGAGAGAACAGAGGGAGAATCCTGGAGACAGACAGACAGACAGGTAGAATTATGACTCGTATGTATATATTCAAACTCTAGGCTTGTGTTTCAGTGGCCATGATGTCCCAAAGTATACATTTTTGAATCCAATTGAAACTAAAACTACATTGAAACTAAATTCAATATTGCCACATGTAGGAATAGAGTCCAAGGATCAATCGATGTCACACTATCTCATTTCAATGCCAATAATGAGGCAATGAAACTCGATTTATGACAGTATAATAGGATCATATTTAGGTGGCTGCGTTTTATTAGTAGGCATATAAAGTTACAGTTGATTATCTTCTTTGCCACTAAATGGTTCCATCAATCCAGGACCAATCTGTGTTGTGGTAGTTTGGTATGAGAGCTCATTGCAGTTTCTTATTTCATGATGATCAGTCCACAGTGGTTTTTTTTGTTTGTTTGTTTGTTGGCTGGTGGGTTAGTTTGTTTCTTTGCCCTTACTGTATGTGATAAAGGCTGAAAGTGCCACATTTCATTCATTTCACACATAGTACGGGCCCACTGCTGAGACCCACATCCACTAGGGTGATGCGGTGGATTCCAAAACGGTAGAATTAACCCGCAAGTCACGAACCGATGAGTCAATGTCCTGATGGGGTCGTACGGTTTGTCGAGACACGAATTCATTCATTATAACGGCAAATGAAACTGGAAGTGTCAGTGCGTGTGTAAAAGGGGGATGCCAGATCTCGGACGGGAATCCGGTAAAACTCACCCAAGAGAACGACGGATGATCGGTTCCCCGCACCTCCTCCGTGTAAATCCAGGACAGAAATATGTCACACGGAACAATAATCTGGAATATGGTACTATTCACCAAAAAAAATCGTCTTATTCCGTACCGGATAGAGGCGATGCGTGAGAAACGATGTGGAGCCGCAAATGAATCTGATCGGTGCGCACACTAATATTTAAAAAAAGACACACACACAAAAAAAAAGAAAATTCGGTCTTATTCATGCAGTGGAATCAAAATTTAAAAATAAAAATGAGAAACACTGGCAGTGTCTTTTCCGCCCAGGGTTCGGTGAAACGGTTGTGTGTGTAGTAGTCTCGGATGCTTTGGTTGTTGACTGTGCACTTACTGGGCTGCTTCCCCCGGCTCCACCCGCTAACCCAGCCTTCCCAGTGCACCCATTGGCACAAACGGCCGGACATGCAAATCCACTCTTCCCATTGATGTTTTCCAGAGAAGGGAAAAAAAAACATACGCAGGGCACAGTTTCAGTCGCTCAACTGCGACACCGTGCGTCACTCAAACCGGTGTTCATCCGGTCACTCCAAGAATACTCATCCCCAGAACTGAAGTGCACTAACATCAACACTTCTGAGTCACTCATAAAGAAAACATGAGTCACAAACGCTGGTTGGCAGATCTACTTTAAAACACCGTCAACCTTGTCATACATTCAGGTTCTTTCAGGTTTTTTCTAGTGGAAGAATTAGAAATAATTTCATGTAAAGTGTAATATGTATGTGCAATAATAAGATCATATACAATGAAAACATCAGCAGAGCAATACTGTTGTCAATTTTTACCAATTGAATTTATTAACAGGGAATTACAGTAAATACACTTAACGCTGCTAAAAGATGGTGCGCAAGTCTGCAATCATGTTTGTGTGTCTTTACTGTTTACTTTTGATTTCTATTTATGTGGGGGTTTTTTTTCCAACTTTATTTATTGAACATTTTTACATAAACAAACAGACATCACATCTTTTTCTTGAAAATGTGTCAATATTAATCAGACATTGTCTGTTAACACCCGAACTTACCCACCCATCCAACCCACAGGCCAAAGAATTATATATATAAAATAATAATAAAATTCAATGAACTTAAAAAAGAGAAATTAAAAAAGGGAAAAAAAACTAATAATAATAATAAAATAAATATATATATATAACAAAAGGAGGGGCGGGGGGTAGTACAATACACGAAGATAGAAGACATTTCTCTCATGTCACATTCCATCCACCTCCCAGTGTTTTTCAATCTATATTTTGGGGAAATTTTAGAGATTCAAAGTATCGCAAAAAAGGGTCCCAAGTGGTGTAAAATGTTTTAATCGAACCTTTAGTAGAAAATCTCAGCTTTTCGAGCTTGAGATTGGAGAGCACCTCACGCACCCATCGGATATGTGAAGGGGAATGGGAAGCCTTCCAATTAAGTAAAATCAGCCTTCGGGCTAGGAGTGTAGTGAATGCTATAGCCTGCCTTAGACCCTTTGGTAGGTTTGAGACTGGGGAGACACCAAAAATGGCAGAGATAGGGTTAGGCATGATAAAAAAATTATATGCCTCAGTTAGTGTATTAAATATTTCCGCCCAGAATTGTTTCAAATTGGGACATGCCCAGAACATATGTAAATGATCAGCAGGAGAAAGGTGGCAGCGGTTACACTCATCGCTAACTGAGGGAAAGATTCTGGCCAATCTTGAGTTTGTAAGGTGAATCCTATAAATGACCTTACATTGAATTAACCTTATTTATGGGGTTTTATGTGCTTTTAAAATGTTTTTATAGGTTACATATACTGTATAGCTATCCAGTATCCAGACACACATACATGTATATATGTTTAAATATATCTATAGATACAGTGTATGTCAGTGACTGGATAGATCAGCCGGTGAGGCACTGGGCTGGTGCACAGGGGGCTAAGGTTCTAGTTGGGCCAATTAACAGCATCCAGTGTGGGTCCTACCTCATAAACACCATCAGACAGGAGCTGGGGACTACTACTCAAGTAACTCTAGTCAGAGGGGTTGCATTAATGGGTACATTGAAACCCACAGTAACTAGTAGCTCAGCGCGATGATAAGGGAAAGAGGTTGAAGGAAGGCCCAATGAGTTCAGAAAACCAATACATTTTAAAAAAGGAAAAATGTCATTACAGTCTATTAAAGAGTATTCTATGAACTGTAAAGGGTTAGAATAGAAGCTTTATTGTCACTGTACAATGTACACTGAAATTAAAAGTGTAACCGATAACACTGAGCGAAGAATAAAGTCTGTGTGTCTAAAGTGAATGTCTCAGACAAGACAGATCCCAACACAGGATGTACCACTGGAACAGAACTGAAGTGGCTGATCTTGAGAATGGCCGGTCTACAGGACAGCACACATCAGGAGAAATGTAGTCCAGCCAATTCTTCCGATCAGTCACTTATTAGCCAGTTATTTTCCCGTGATACATCCCATGTGTGAGATATTCACTTTAGACAGACTTTATTCTTTGCTCAACTCAGTGTTATTGGTTACACTTTTAATGTCATTGTACATTGTACAATGACAATAAAGATTCCATTTTAGTGTATTCCATTGCATTCTCACCATTGTTTGTTCACTCATAGAAATATTCTTTAAAGGACTGTAGTGAAATTTTGACTTTTTTTATCGTCAAGTAGAAAATCAAGTCTTACTAAATTTGGTTGCTTGTCTGTAAGTGACAAAAAATTCCAAGAAGGTAAAAGGAACGTGTATTTTAGAAGACGAGAATATCACTTTTATAACATTAGACTAACATTAATTGCTGACCCAGAAACCTGTCAACATTCACATTAAAGACTTAGCACATTTTATTTCTGAGGGATGTCATTTGTAAAAAGAATTGCAGACCAATGTATTGGAGAAAAGTAGAATGAGCTCTGGACTGTGTTTGTAGGAGGCAGGTGCCTTGCTCAAAGGAGGTGAGGGTGATTGCTTTACAAGTAGACAGTTAGGTGACAATGGTTCCTCACAGGATCATGTAGGAGACAAAGAGCATGTTTCTGTGGAACATGGCAGATTTTATAAATTTTAAACACTATAACGCCAAGATATGTATATATTTTTTTGGAACTTCCAAAAGAATTTATCTCTAAATGCAACCGTTCTTAAGTGACTTGTCCCCATTTATTCCAATACTGTCCTCGGTTGTTTGCATCGCTCAGTGAAAATCAGGTATTTCCTTGTATAATTTGCTCATTGTCCAGATGTTCACAAAAACTCAGAATAATTTTGAATCAAAATAGAGAAAACTGAAGACAAGGGATTTTTTTGCAGCAAAATATATCATTAAGTGAATATAAAACAAGAATCTATTATGATATCATTTGTCAAACTGTGTTTTATTGGTGAATCAATGGTGCAGAAGATGACGGTGTTTCCAGATTCACTACACAAATGTTATATCTGACAATGTTGAAAACCTGTGAAACTGAATTTTAACTTGAATTATTTTAAGGTATTGATAAAACCAGTGGTTTAGAAGTGTTTAAACATTTTAGATCAGTGGATGCTATTGGTCAACAGCAGATATTTAGGTCTTAAAGGGTTAAAATAAAAATCCACAGGACATTTCACATCTGCGTACCTTTCACCACCTGATAACTTCTCTTGCTGATGAAAATAAAGAGTAAGAAAACTAAATAAGAATTAAGACTCAAGGGTTTCATGACTTAAAACTAAAAGAAAGATGAAAAAGCACAAATGCAACAGCAAAATAATAATCCCATGATCTCAATCTTTCAGTAACTCACTGTCTTTCTAAAGTTGGTTGCAGAATAACAGAAAGAAATCAAAATTCTTTTTTTTTTGTACAATTTCATTGCTTTAGTCTGTGTGAACTCATGTATTCTCTTCAAACTGAAAATGTGGGACATTGTCTCAACATGTGGGCAGCACGTGGGATGTGGGAACAGCAAATTAAAAATGCAGAAATGCAGTGAAGTTCCACACAAATCAGGCCACCTGTCTGTCACCACAGTGAACAATGCAAACTAGTCATGATGTTCTGATCAGTCAGTGCATCATCGGTGAAAAGAATTATAACAACACTCGGGTTTCTTCCTCATTTTTCCTCCAGACTATGAATTTAACTCAACATTAACATTCAGGTTATATTCAGATTCAAAACTACTAGGGCTTAAATGATGGAAAATTCTGAATATATTATTCATTTATCGTGGGAATGAAACTGATTATAATTAAGAAATGAAAATCGCAGACTGTCAAATCAGTCTATTAAAACATTAACTGCTACTTTTATAATTTTGTACAGATGTTTAGTACAAAATCCCAGAAAGCAATATAAACACCATAGCCATGGAGTAGTTGTGACAGTACTGGTAAATTTTAGAATAATTTCTTGGGGAGTGAAGATATAATAGTGAAGAAAAGAAAACTTTTATAGCCAAGTTGCTCTAATGCAGTAGGTTCAACCGGGACAATTTCCCACAAGGTGTTGGTACTGAGGTCCCCAGTGGAGTTTAAACTGCACCACTGCATTATTTCTTTACAAAGAAAACCTACTGAATAATCAAATGTCTTGAGATTTTCCCTTCACACATTCAAATGGTCATTCAGAATGTGTTTCCTGACATGCACAATGTTTGGCTTTATAAATGAATTGGCTCTGCTCAAAGTCAGGCCCGTACAGTCTGTAATGAAAAGTCTGGCCAAAGGGAGCCGGTGCTGCTGCAATAAACTGAAGCCAGCTGCTCCTTACATGCAGTCAAATCCTCCAACTTTCCATTGCGTGAAACTACACGAGAAGAATGCGCTTTTTCTTCTCTCAACATGTGCTGCAGTCATTAAGTGTGGCCGATTCCCAAAACTCAGAAAAAATAAACTGTGATTTTGACGTTGTGTACCGCCAGCTAACCTTCCTGTAGGAACAGCCCGGCAGCTGCACACTGTACAGAAGATAATAGCACTCAATTGAAGGACGCTAAAAGCAGGTACTAATGGAGATCCAGTAAAAGGCTTAAAATGATGTTCTATCGGGCTTTTAATGTGATTGGTGAAAGCCTTGCATCTCTGCTACTGTAGTGTGAACACAAGCGTTTTGGGAGCAGTGAGTGCTGTGCTCTTGACTGAAGGAAGAAAAAAAAAAAAAAAGTCTCGAAACAAAAATAGTTTCTTTAGAAATACACAACCTTGGAACGGTTACAGAAATGTTTCACAGTGCATTACAAGTGCCAAAATATCTCCATGATGCATAATAAGTCAATACAAGAAAAACATGCATGTGGTATTAAGGTCATCCACCGCCTCTGGTAATGACAGTTCTCTAATCCCGAAACACAAAAATCAATACAGTGTAAAGAAAGCCTTGACACCTGTCGATATCATTCAATTGATGATAAATCTTGCTCAGCCTTTATTTATAAAAAGCACTTCACAGCACACGGTACATTATAAATGTGTCACGTGGAGTCAACACATACAAAACAGAATCTCATAATATGGAGTTTCATGTTAAATATACTTTAAAATGCAAGGCCATTACTGAACCAGGGCTGTTTGACAGTGTTCACTGATTCCTCTGATAATCTGTTCAAATTCTGCTAGTTGTGACATTCAGGAGGAAGCTTTATTCTGCAAATTCTCAAAAACCACACACACACAAAAAAAAAATAATGACACCATTTGGCAGCATCGGCCCAGCAACGCAGGGCCTATTATCTGTCCGTAAGACAGAAGATACCCGTTCTCTCGGAACTATGTCAGATGAGCCATGAATGCTGAGCTGTGAATTCATTAGCCACGGGAGCCCAGAGGACACAGATCTCATCTCCTGAATATGTGCTCACACATCTGCAGATGTTTGCATGAGCCTTGGTCCTGTGAGTATGAACGATGATCATGAGGTTAATAATCCAAAAATAACAAATCAAATTGTTTAAGTCAACAGATAATCACTGCATATTTCATCAGCATAATCATTATTATTAATAATAACTCTCTTAACAGACGTGTTCAGTTTTGCTAACCCATCACTGGCTCACACTCACGCACTGTTGCCCAAAAATTGAAAAGGCAACCAAAGTCAAGAACCCTTGTGATCCTCTCAGTCTGGCTCTCAGTCTGATAGACCGTCCTGTTCATTCTGAAAAAGTATTAGAGGTAGTCCAGAATAATGTCTATGCGCTGGCGTGTACTGCGTGTTCAGTCTGCCTTCGCTGGTTGTAGGTGTTATACACATCCAGAAACATGTCCTTGCACGGTATGTTGGCGTTTAGTTTGGAGCAGATGAGGAAGGAGCCAGCCATCTTCCTGTGGAGGGAGTAGGTCTCTTCGGGTGGAGGGGTGAGGCGGTGGCGGAGCATAACTGGAATGAGGCTCTGAATGCGCTGGGTAGTGCTCTGGGTGCCGAAGTCAAAAGGTTCTGCAGATGCAAATGCTTCACCAAGGATCATTACCGCCTCCACGTGGGCATCCTCAAAGGCCTGGAGTAGAAGAGGAGGAGGCATTACAGCAGGTAATATAAATGTAGTGACAGGACAACCAAGAACCAAGATGCGTCTTCAGATCACAATGGCCTTGTTGACTCCAGGCAGTAACGTGCGTCTGTGGTGGTCTGATCAAAAGTGTGAACTCACTAAAGAACAACAGAAACCAAACACCTCAAACCACATTGAGAGGTGATCCGAGCTGCATATCATCACACGAATCCATTCCCTCACCTCCCATTTCTCTGTCGCCATCTCAAAAAAGTTATTCAGATGTTCCATTATGTCTTAAATTGTCCGAGTCTGTGTCCATAATCATTCTGAAGGTCTTTCCTTGCATTTGCATTCTCCCATTCAAAGTGAATGGTGTTGTACAGTATATGTTATTTTGGGATACTGGTGATTCAAGTTTGAAAATGTAACATTTTTCCAGAAATGCTCATTCCGTTTTTGTTTTTGGACAAAGGAAAAGAAGTCACATGATCTGTAACAGCACTAACTACAGTATAACAGTGTTAGATGAAATATTTAGTCAATTGCGGGGAAAGAAGGTAACAGACTTTACAGAAATGTACAGTTTCATATATTGTAATGTCCATCAGCTCTAATTATTACTTACCAAGGAAATTATCCAGTTTGTTTTGATGACTTCTTTTCATTGTCGTTTTATCCATTCAAGGACAATAGATGTTTCCAAATGAAATTGTTGACATGTATGTATAACAGCGACACAAAAAAATCTGTTTACAAGTGGATGCATTCTAATGGAGGATGGTAACTCAAATATACTACCTGTATCAAAGCCATGGTTATACACAGGTTACATGTTACATTAAATGCATCCCTTAAGACTTAAGATATATTTTCTCCAAATTTGTGAGCATATTCCTTGGCATAAAATACACTGTTTTCCAAATAAAACCACTCTGATAATAAAAGGCTTCACCGAGCATCATCACCGTCTCAACATGGGCATCCTCCAAGGCCCGGTGTGGACAAGGAGGAGACATTGCAGCAGATATGAGTGACAGACCAACCAAGAACTAAGATGCACCTTCAGATCACAATGGCCTTGTTCACACCTGGCATTAACATGTGTCTGTGGTGGTCTGATCAAAAGAACAACTAAACCCCAACACCTCGGACTACATTCACAGGTGATCTCAGCTGCATATCTTCACACGTGCCCAATTCCCTCACCTCCTATGTCTCTGTCGCTGTCTCTAGGCAGTTCTTCGGAAGTTCCATTATATATAAAATTGTCAGAGTCTGTGTCCATGACTTTTGAAACTGTGTGTGTTTCCTGCATTCTCCTATTCAAAGCGAATGCTGTTGTATATGTTGCCAACGGAGTCCTGTGATTCAAATTAAAAAACTTTACATTTTTCAGGAAATGCTCCTTCTTTGTTTTTGGACTAAGGAAAGTAATTGACATGATCTGCAACAATATAACAGTGAAAACACAGATAGAATAGATTAGATAAATACTTTAGACAGAAAATCTTGTCAATGGCGGGGAAAGAGTTAGCTGACTGCAAAGAATCTACAGTATTCCATATATACCATTACTGTAGTATTAACCTGCAAATATTATTATATCCCTCGGCTCTAATTATTCAATACAAAGGGCATTATCCAATTCATTTTGATGTCTTATTTTCATTGTTGTTCTATCCATTCAAGGACAATAGATATTTCCAAATGGAATTGTTTGATAGTATGTATAACAGCAACACAAAATCTAATGACAAGTGGATGCACTCTTATGGAGGATGGTAACTCACATAAAGTACCTGCATCCAAGTTAGGGTTAAACAGAGATTAAACAGATATTAAATACAACCCTTAAGACACAGTTTTTCTAAATTTGTGCATATACCTCTTGGTTTAAATACATTGTTTTCCAAGTAAAACTGCTCTGCAAATAACAGCAGTATAATGTACTATGACCGTAGGGGAACAATATCTTGCACAACAAGTTAGATAGGGTGAAGAGATGCACACAAATGGAGAAGACAGGAGCCAACGCAGATAAACCGCATCAAATATGAATGAGTATAGCTCTGTAAGCAGGGACCGAAACGCTTTACCTTGGCCTCGAATCCAGTCAAGAACTTCAGATCCTTTGACTTCGAGAGAACGGTGGCTCGATCACCCACAGACGCTGCATGAACCACCTTGACACACAACATGGTGGTTGAATCAATCGGCCAGCTTTTAAAATGTGATCAGATGAACATGCACTACATGAACAGCTGGAGAAAACTTGGCCAAAGAATCTAGTGTTCAATTATTTACAATGATCTTCTTGCATAAATCATGTTGTGTGACTCACTGCGCTGCAGCTCATATTCTAATTCAGATTTATACCTGTACGTAGTCGTCTGTGAATGACTCAGGGTAACTCCTGCACGCTCCAAAGTCCAGAAGAACAACCTAAGACCGGTGAAAGAGTTTACTGATGAGTCAGCCTGGTTAAATATGAAATGTTTTCCATTAATCTATATACCAGTTAAATGCAGATTACACAGAAAACTTTACAATAGGCTTTTACTTTCCTGTGCATGAGATGATGCATTTGCACTTTAACAGAATGTTGGGGGTTTTATAATGTACCCCTGGCCTTACCTTGTTTCTGTCCGCATTGTAGAAGAAATTGGCCCAGTTTGGATCCGTTTGCATGAACCTGAATTCAAACAACTCCCTGAGACACAACTGGAGGATGTTGAATCCAATCTGGAGAGTAGGGACAGAAGTCATGTTAACTATAATACTACTCTACATGTAAGGTCCTCCCCAACTGAGCAGTTACATGTAGACCAGATTTTATGTATACTCTGTATCAAAATTAATGCATATTAATTTCACCACAGTACTTACGTCCACATTAAAATTTTATATATGTTATTTAAGTATTATTTAACCAGAAGGGGGACATGATGTTTGCTTTTGCAGGTATGTATAGATTTGAAGGACAGTCAAACCTCAGTACCCGAACCTTTCACAGTTCGAACAAATCGGTACTCGAACCAAAAGTTTGAATTTTTCCTGACCCGGGGGCCGAACAAAATCCCAAAGTTTGAACTCGGCTCTACTCGGCCAGCCGACTGCTTTACTCAGCCACCCGAGTAGGCAGACCGAAGAGGTCTGCCTACTACAAACGCGTGGTCTCCGTACTATTCGGATGGCGACTTGTGTGTGTCTGCATTGTTTGTTGAATTATTTTAGACTTGGGAATAATGTCTCATAAGAAAAGGAGTAATACTGGTGGTGTGAAACGTAAAACTGTGCATACCGCTATCGAATTCAAGAAGGAACACATACAAAAGTATGAAAATGGTAAGCATGTTTCCCCACGTATAGCTAGAGGGGGACTCCCCTCAAGCAATGACTTCCTTCCTCGCCCCTCCTCCATCCACCCATGCCATCAGCTGTTCACTGAAAGGTACGAAAAAATAGGGAAGCAATTTCACACCCAAGAACGAATTAAATTCTATTTCTATTATTTCAAACAGGGAAAATTAATTCAATACTCGACCAAATCGGTGTTCGACCAGGCTTCTCAAACGAATTATGGTCGAGCACCGAGGTTTGACTGTACGTATAGATGAATATTATGCAATGTATTTAAAATTTGAGAATTTCTGCTATACTGTAATCATGTCAAGTGAAACATGTCTTAACCTGGTTCCTCGTTTCCTGGTCAAGGTCTACGCAGCGGTCCAGTGGGACACCCTGTACCAGCTCCATGGCCAGGACCCTTTTTCCTGACAGCTCATCAATCACCTCAGGGACTTCAAAAAACTCATCACCCTCTAGCAGAGACCTGCAGTTTCAAACACCATCCAATAAATAAAAACATATTTAGAAAAACACTCATGATGAGTTACATAACATTGTAATACAGAAAACATAAACTCCCCTATGCAAAAAGGATAATCTACAATGACTAAATATAACAATCTGCTGATATTAACATTAAAATAATAATATTCAGTGACTAAAAAGCTGTAATAAGTCCAGAACATGTGCAATGGCTCCATTTCATTTTGTACCTGTAGTACAAACCTCATTTCCAATACTGTATTTACAGTAATAATGATCATAGAAATAAATTATATGAATGTAATTATGAGTAATAAATTTGTATAATAGATGGAAAAAGAAACTCAAGACATTATAGTTGAAATCCTGACAGCTGTATGTAGCATAAGAGCAGTATAAATGCAGAGTATAGAGGAAAGAATCACTGAGGGAATTTCCACCTAATTATAGAATAGTATCACCTCTGAATTTCAATGGCCAACCTGCAGTGGCTGCTATTCTATGCAGTTAAATGGTGCGTAACAACTTGCCAGTGGCCTTCTGTGGAGGAGGAGTTATGGTTGAGCTCACTACATAAACCTACCTGAACTTCTTGGCGCACTCTGCTTCCCTCTTATAGTCACACTCCCATGCAAGCTCTCTCTGAAGAACCTCTAAACTGCTGTCAGCAAACAGACCTGTGGAAAAATAAATGGAGACAAACTCAGCTCAGGGAAAAATAAAAAAAAACATAATAAACTAAACAAAAACACACAGACTCTGTCATCTTATAACACAGTTCTTACAAATAAATACAAAATCTCACTTTGTATGTCAGTCTGCAGAGAAAGATATTAAGTCATGGTTGTGCCATCAAAACACATAAATTATTATGTATTATAACCATGTTATTAATATATAATCTTAACTAATATCATTTGATATGTTTATAACAGCACACTTCCGATCTAACTTCTGATCTTTACAATAACAATTCATAAATATGGAATACATTGTGCAAGCGCTGACCACATGGAGGAGAATTGTATTCTCATTTTATTTGAACTGTGCCTCATCTTCAGCAACATATTGTTCAAAAGTAACTTTTAGGCACAAAGTGCACAGAACTGGCCAATGACAAGAGAAAAACTGGTGACGTATGAAGCACGAATGATGGCGGCATGTTCACAAGCTGCAGTCTGAGCTGCAGTTACAGCACCACCCAATGGTCTAAGCGCACTATGAAAATATGACAGAAATACAGCCAATAAA
>JAPTHA010000006.1:4591277-4606524 GCA_029814585.1 Gymnapogon annona | reverse complement strand
CGTGGCCTGGTGGTGAACAAATGTGATTGTTGTGTGATGTAATGTAATGTTGTTGTCTAATGAAAAATAAAAAAAAAACATTTATAAAAAAGGGGGGGGGGACTTCTATTGCATTAATATGACCTTGAAAAAAAATTATTTTTACTTGTGACCCTCTGAGCTAAATTGGTATGTATACTCCTGGGTAACCATCACCAGTTTTACTAGATTGGGCTGAAAAAAGTAAAGGTAATTTTTACTACCCTGTGTTGTTCTGATGACAGGTCATTGGTGAGCTGATGGGAATGATCTACATTTGAAGGGTTCAGCAGACAAGTTGTTACCTGTACACTCATCAGTCTGCATACCAAAACACACAGTATATCCAGATGGTAGTGACTCAAGAACAGTCCTCACCGAACTGCTGCCTCCCATAACAGTGCCCAGCAGTCCTTCCACCACATCCTGTGCAACTTTAACCCCAGCTCCGAGAGAGGAGTTGCAGGCCATCAGTCTGAGCTGTTCCCCCTGGGTGTTGAGCAGGGCAGATCCCACTTTACCCGCTCCACGGAGGACCTGAAGGAGTTCTGACAGCATCACTTCATACAAAGGGTTGGAGACGGAGAAAAAGAATGCATCGTTTTAATAACGAATTATATGACAGATAAAGTCAGTAACTGAAGATAGTCACGCTAAATGGTGATAGAATAAGCATATATATATATATATATAAGGCTACATGTGACAGATCTGGTTTGAGACCATTCTGATACAAACAAAAGTACATATTTTACATATCTTACACTGGCTAACCTTGGAGGGTTAAATGATCAAAATATTGCATTTTCGTATGAGCACGTGTCGCCTCCAGAAACAACGCAACGATCACAACTACAATTTTATAGGACATTCAGATAATTGGTAAACAAACTCGCAACGATAGTTCCAAGCTTGTTAGCTAGCTCTATTATGACAGATTTGTTAACCTTGTTGTGTAACGTCATCACCTATTCACCTAGCTTAAAACCGTGCGTTAGCTTGGTCTAGTCACTTTCATCAGTGACTTTTCACACTGAGAAAAATGCCTCAATGTAACACTCATGTATTATCAAATAAAACTACTCACTTTTGCGAAAGCTGTGTCGCCCAGGATTCCTCTATAGATCTGTCCTTTTCATTGACTGTCTGGTGCAATCTGTTTTGCAACGCTTTCAGCACCCGGAAGTTGACAGCAAGAACGAGCACCAATCATAGACGAGAAAGGAAGGACGAAGGGAAGGGTGTATTTTTTAACCAATAAGATTGCAGGATTACGGGATGATGGACGTAAAAAATATTTTTCTGGCGCAATGAGAAGAACATAAGGAGGGCTAAAGTGAAACAATAACCAATGAGAACTAGGAGGCGTCATCCCTTTTGAAAACGTTCAAGAAGCACATGTTGTACAGTACATAGAGAACATTGTATTATTTTATTACTGTTTTTCGAAGTAGATATGCGCAACTTTGTCATGTCTGTGTAGTGCTCTCATTGAAAAGTACCAAATTAAAAGACAATATAATGGAGCAGGCTACATTTCTTAAATTCTCATTTTAGGCACAAATTTGAAGCAAACATTTTGTCCTTTTGCCCTTCCAGTGTATCGAGTTAATTACTTATATTCTATTAATTTTTTATGCAAAATAAGTACAGTATTTGCATGTTTTTTGGGCAGGTGTTTTTGTTTGTTTTTTGTTTGTTTTGTGTGTGTGTGTGTGTGTGTGTGTGTGTGTGTGTGTGCATGCGTGTGTGTGTGATTATAGTTTCTCAAATAATTGCTGTCCTCTAATCTGAACACCACTTATCTCAAACTGTGCTTGCAATCTTGAAACTTTGTGACAGAGCAGATTTTCCTCATGTTTTGGACAGTTATCTCACGTCTTAAAGGCAATCTTGTCTTTAAAACTCCATTGGATGTACTGAAAAAGGTCATTGTCATAATGAGTGCAGAGAATTTTCAAATATTTAAACCTTTATAAAACCACCATCAAACATCTACAAATTTACATTAATGAAGCAGTGATATATTAACTAAAAAATCATATATAGCATAAAACTTATTTTAAATGCTGCCATTACCCCTAAATAAAGCTAACATTAATATACTTTTTGGAGCATAAATTTCTGCAGTATAAGCACCACCCAACATGATGACATTTTTGTACTATCCATATTTAAGATATAAATACATTATACTGATTTCTAGAATAGAAATAGAATAGTGAAAGAGGATATGAAGGTAGTTGGTGTGAGAGTAGAGGCTACAGAGGACAGGGTTAGATGGAGGCAAGTGATTCGCTGTGGCGACCCCTGAAGGGAAAAGCCAAAAGAAGAAGAAGATACTGATTTTTAGAACATTCATTAACATTGCAGTAACAGAACAATAATAGTGTTGCAGGGTACGGCTAGGATTTAATATTTAGTGTTATGCCCTAATTAGGAGTTGATTCAATTTTTGGGTCATTTATCGCAAAAAACAAATATAGAGGTAGTAGCCTCCACATTTCAATTAGTTTTCAGGTGTATTTTTCTACAAAACGTAGGATTTAATTCAATAGCACTTAACGATGTAAGAATAATGCATAATGTACAAATATTAGAGCACTAAATTGTATCACTAACATAGATAATCTATGTTAGTATTACAGTGAGCAATGAACAAACTTAGTATGAATGGACTGAAAAATGTCATGAGAACATCAGTCCTCTTAAAAACAGTGGCTAAATTTTTAATATTAATGAATTGATAATGTATATTATTTAAGTCTTTTTTACATAAAATTTTCATTAATCATGTAGGTCTATTTTTCTGACTAATCTGCTGCAGTAATGATGTAGAGGATTGTCTCACCTCACAATGACACCTCAACGACTGAGCTTCTATCGTAAAGTAAATGTTTAATTCAATATTAATATAGGTAATGGTTGAAAATGTGCAAATATAAAAGAACTGCTTACTTTTGAAAAATCCATACACAGGCCGAGAATGACAACACTATAATAAATGTACAGAGCTAAGAGTGATTATGCTTCACGCAGGATAATACACTTCATTCACATCTTTAAGAATATAAATAAGTATTACTAACAAAATGTACTTAAAGTATTTAAGGTCTTGATTTTGTAAGGAAATTGTTACATGTCTCTGTTTTACTAATATTACTGAAACATTTTATTTCCATATTATGTTCATGGTTGTGCTCATTTACAATCAATACAAAGTACAATATTCTGACCATCATATGTTCTCAGCAGTGCACCTCAAATTTACTTTACTCATTTAAACCAAAATGCAACCAGCATGAAAATTACAAACCGCTGCAGAAAAATTGCCATCACGCACTACATCAAAGGCCATGTTTATATATATATATTTCCATTTCTGCCACTAGATGCCCCTACATTCAACATAACGCACCTTTAATTTATACCATCCATCCTTCCATCCATCCATCCTCAAACCGCTTAGCAGTCTATGCAGGGAGGCCCAGACCTCCCTCTCTCCAGACACTTCCTCCAGTTCTTCCGGATACCAAATTTAAAAAATAGATTTTATTTGGATTTTTCATAGGGCAATATTACATTTAAATTAATACACTACAAGACAACATTTGTAACCCACAATGATAGAGTCAGAGACAACAGACAAAATCCCAAAAACCCCCAAAAAAACCCAAACAAACAGATCAAATGAGTGAACATATTCTGACCTCTGACCTCCATATATGGAATGCTTGATCAATGTGGTGCGCTGGTAAATTTTTCATGTAATTTACAAATGGTCACCATATCTTGTTAAAACATCCTATTTTATTTTTGCAATCACACACTTGCACATGCAGTCTGATTTGGTTCAACTGAACAGCCTGATTTCCACCTATGCACGTGTTTCTTTTCCCTATGACGTCGGCCTCAAGTTACTACATGCTCTCTTTGTTTTGTGTCTCTGGCATTAGTCGGCCATATCCACCGCACTGTTGTTTTGGTACTGGTCTATGCTGTCGTGTTGATATACACTCCTCCACACTATGGCTGTGATTTTGATCATTTAAGACTGATGTGCCACCTGTCTTCCACAGTGACCTTTGACTGTGGTACAGTGTGGTCCAGTGGATTAGATTTTGGAGCGATGGGGCAGTAGAGGGAGGGAGCTGTGTGGGCGCCATATATGGGCACACCACCGACTCTGCCTCGCTATTGGCTGTGGGCCTTATGCAGCTGCTTGTCAACAAGATGGCCTTCCTCCTCCTGCCGTTTTGACACTGATTATTTTGGTATCCCCGAGAACATACCGTAAAAGCTTGTGTCACTTCTAAATGGATAGAGTGAGGGGCGGCTGCTACGAGTCCTAACAAGGCGTAGAGTTAGGTAGAGTGTGTTCAGACAACTGACAGCCACACAATCCTCGATAGCAGCCTACACTCTAAACAAGGTTGATCATAGAAAGTAGCTGCTGGCTAATGTCGACGCTAAGCGAGCGAGTGAGCTAGCTTAAGCTACGTGGACACGGATAGTTAACTCGTGTCACCTGCATTTCGCTTGACAAATTGGTTTGGGCACAAAGAAATACAACAGTTAGAAACTTGACATCGAGAGTTCACAATTTACCGAGGTTATCCGTGGAGATAAACACCTACAAGGTAAGAAGGCTTTCAAAACAGTGTTGTTTTGCTTCCTCGCCTTTTACCTTGTTAGCTCGCTAGCATAAGCTGTCATGTTATTATGCAGGTAAGTTATGCTATCCACTTAGCCACCTCTTTAGCTAACAACAGCGGCATTATGTTCCCCGTTAACAAGGCCGTAATTAACATGACACGGTAACAAAGTAAGTGGAAGCCGACGCGAATCTGCTTATGTGACATATTTATAGTTGGAAATGTTGGTCCCTCTTGATCAGCTGCGACGCTGTCTAAGCTAATTGCTTGCTAGTTGGATAACTAGCTAGACAGGGACACGTTTATAAGGTGATGGCTATATTGAAAGATATTGACAATCCTGGTCATATTGTTATGTTAATTAACTCAAATTTACAGCATATTTGAAGGTTGTCACCGGGAAGGTTGGCTTAGTTTCAGAGGTTATTGTGTAATAAAGTTACAAGCAATGAGGTAAAGATAGGATGACCTGTTGGCCTTGGGTTTTGACAATAAAATGTTAACAGTTTGGTGTGTTGGGCATAGCATTGCGGATGAGTATTTCTGAAGTATAAAACTCTTTGCATTACGTATTTAATTAATAGGAGTGAAGACGTTGTGAGCCAGAGGAGCCGAGATGATAAGTTTAAAGGGGGTTGGGTTGGGGGTGTATGTTTTCGGCACAGCACTGACTTGAATTCATCTTATCTCCTTTTTAAAATGATTTATTTTTCTTGAGCGTGAAGTAACTCGCATACAAAGAGTACCCTTGATACCGTGTTATGATCAGACAAGACGTGGGGCTTTCAAGATAGGTAATAGGACAATTGCACTATGTTGACACAGTGGTCTTTGTGATTGTAATGTTTGCATCAAAGTGTAACTTGTGACAGTGTTGGACCACAAACATGCAGGCAGTAAAATGTAAAAACTCCCGATTAACACCACGCATGCTACTCTCCCACCTAGGTGTCATGAGAGAAGGGCTGTTTGCATGTTGAGCAGCCTCCCGGATGCGGTAGTGCTGCACTTGTTATCATTCTGATGCAAAAATGGCAGCACTTCTGTTCCATCGTCCTAGACAGAGATGCTGAGATTGAGCTAAATGCATTCTAAGCATTCCTGTGTTTGATACTTCGTCAGCTTGCGTACATATAGACATTTAGATTTACCAATTGCCTTTAGAAAAATAGACAGGCCTTTGTACCTGAAGTTGTAATAAAGTACAATTTTCATTCTTAGAATATATAATGTACAAATCCCATATTAGATCTTTTTTGGCATGCAAAGGTAGTGTGGGACTGTGTCTTGAGCTGCAGGCACTTATTGCAGTGAATCCAGCATTCTTTGAGACTGCATGAAGCTCTTCATTTGTATAGGCAAATGGTCCAGTCCAGAACTTAAGTTTTAAAGCCACGCGTCATGTTTTTTTTTTTTTTATTGTTGTTGTTGTAGTATGAAACAACTGCAAAAGGCATGTTAGCAAATTAGTCCCTTGTTAGTAGTAACTGTTTTGGGAAGATTTGCACTCTGATCTCAGCAATAATGGACATACTTTTGAAATGGTTGCCACTCTGTGTTGCGGATCATAGATTGTAGGGTTTTGTGGGTAAACAAAAAATTCTTTAAGTCCATAAACTGTTATTTTGAATAAGATCTTCTCTGTAGTACTGTCAACTAATGCACCTTATCTAACATGACTTGTGCCCTGTATTTTTATATTGCATTAATTAGTGAGGTCACAAAGTAATGTCTGTATTTTCCTAATAATGGTTACTACCTGGTAAATACACACAGCAATGTAGTGTTGTGCTTTTGCTGACTGCCTCTGTTCTAGGACAGGATTCGAAGGATTAGATGGATGCAAAAAAGCTTAAAACCAAACCAAAGCCTTCATTTGCAGGCACTGTTTCAAATTAAGAGTCAAAAGTAAAAGTAGCTTCAGGTAAAGATGAACTGTTGAGGAATAATGTTGGCTAATGAAAAGGGAAAAATCAACACAGCTGTAGATGTGTGTAGAATTTAAGGCTTTCCAAAAGTAGGATCTTTTCATGCACAGAGCAGCTCGATGTGATGTGTACATTTTGTTAATGATACTTATTTATATTCTTACAGGTGTGATGCTCGATGCGATGTTCACTTCTTTTGAATTTATTCTGGTATAGTATTTAGTCTTCTCAATAAAAATGAAAAGATTGTTTTCAGATGATCATGTGGATTTGTCAGTCTATACTCCTCACTAAATATTGGCTGCATTGCACAACTGGACTCGTAAGATAGGGAAATGTACAACAGAAGAGGCAATGTTGCAACACAATACTGTTCTTATTTTTCTAATCATATGTGAGCTGTTAATTCTGACTCTCGTTTATGCCTTCCTGTTTGTAATGAGCAGTGGATTGCATAATCAGTGGGAAGATAAAAAGAACAGTTGGTCAAAAGGACTGAGAATGAAAAGTGACGAATGAGAGGGAGGGAGTCATAGGGGGTCGCTAAGAGAAATGGATGAACAAATTCAGAAGCTTTTTTTCCCCTCTCACAACAGCGTAACCTGACTGCTCTTAGAGTTATTGCTCCGTGATTATAGAGGTTTTTGAAATGGTTCACAATGCTGTGTGGGTGTTGTTTGCTTTTTGCACCTATCTGCAGCTATCCCATTAGTCCAAATGTAGAAAGCACCACCCATTCAGTGGTGTCAGATGTACAAGCACAGTGATGGCCTCTTTTAAAGCCTTGAAATGAAGTAAGAGTAAAGCCATTGTTGTGTAGTAAGCGTCTCACTGTGTTGGTGATACTTAATTGAAATCAATTACCCCTTTTCCACTGAACAGGTTCCAGGGCTGGTTCAGAGCCAGTCTGACTTACCAAACCAGTTCCAAGCAGGTTTCAGGCAAGCACCAACTTCAAGCTGGGCTAAACAGAGGCCAGAGCTTAGAACCGATGATGTGACCCCAGCATCATGTGTGGGTTTCTGTACAAACTGAGGATGTTAAAGAGGACTGACAGAAAAGACAACTTGGACACAGCCTTCTGGAGTCGGTTTTATGGGACAGGCCCAGGTTTTATGCAGATGTAATGACTCTGCTGTGTTTGGCTCTTGGCCTATGGAAAAGCAAACCATGTTCTTTGGAAGCACCAGGTTGGAATCCGTAAAGCATTGACTGTAACACCAACACTCAACAGGCACCAGGTGCTTTTTGGTGGAAGAAGGGTAAATATGCTTTAAGCTTTCAACATTTAAACCGTTTTAGACACTTCTTATACAATAGGGATGTGCTGATTTGACTTTTGAGTTCCAATACGATACTTATTGGTTGATACCTGATACTGAGCTGATATCATTGTTGATTGCAGCAGTCTTTGGGAGGGGGGGGGTTTGCTACTGAGTGAGTTTCACTTGTCCATGTGCCACGCCCATTCTGTTGTGTTGAGGGTGGGACTGTTCTACGTATGAAATTTGATGCAGATTGGAGAGGCACAGCTGAGTTACAACAGTTTGTTGCCTTTTGGCAGTGATTCTCAACAGCTCCATTTGTGTAATAAAACAAAATAAACAAGGGACCACAATTCTATAGCATTGAAATGTGAGCTAGTTTTCAGGGGCTCTATAATTAATTTTGTAGTTTCTATACATATATTTAATTCTCTTATGATATAGAAATGTATTACAACATTGTATTAATATAAGTACAAATTCTTATAAAGGATTGAAATTCTAGGGGGCAGGTCAGTTGTCCACACTAGAAAATTGACCCGTGGGTCACAATTCTACATGGAAAACTGACCCGGGGGATCAGATTTCCATGGAGTCAGAATTCTATGACACCGGCACTAGCAAGTAACACTGGAGAGCACTTACTTTATCCTATAATGTAGACATTTTTGCACTATATTGAAAGTGAACAGTGGTCCTAATTATTAGTATGTATGTGCATAACCTTACAATAGATAGTTCTAAATATTTTACATTGCAATTTCATCTCTGAAGACATAGCATTTATTTATTATACTTTGAAAAACAACTTATCTTTTATACAAGCTTTCAATTGTCTATAGTTTACATATGGCAATGCATTGTTAGTATTTTTTATATTGTTTACTTTCGTTCCTTTGTGTCTTATTTTTTCTTTCGATTGTAGGTACTGGGTGGACAGTAAAATAAGAATTTCATTGGTCTGTATTGTGCCTTTCAATCTGGTTACATGACAAACACTTTCAATCTTGTGATAATATGAAGTTCTATCTTTGCAAAGTACGATCAAAGCAATTTTAGGCACAATAAAAGAAAAAATAACTGTTATAAAAGCTTTTGCTGGATGTTCATATTGTTTACAGTGCACAACTTTGTCATTTTGCCAAGTGAAGGTTTCAATCGTCAACTTTAAATTGTATTACATGTCAAATCGGCTAAAATCCTGTTACTGGTCTGCAGCAGATGTCATTGCTGACCAAAACCAAGGCCGGTTTCTCATCCTCTTGTGACCCAGCAATGCACTTGTGCCCTCTTTAGGGGGCAAGAATTTCACAGCTTTGCTTAAAAAAGATACTTTCAACTGTAAAGAAGATTCCATAAATAAAAATAGTTAAATAAGGTATCTGGAAAAAAAGATTGCCATATTCTGTTTCCAATCAAGACAATTATTAATGTTAAAAAACAAAAAAAGGCCCGCAGTCTCAGAGGGATGTAATAAAATATAGACAGTAGTGTGTTAAGTGTAACCTCAAACATTGCAGCGCCACATGATAAGATGGAGCTTGTGCTCCATTGCCACTTGTTCCTTTCCTTAAGCACGTCAGCACGTTTCGGGCAGCCTTTACAGCTGGCACGGCTGCAGAAGCAACGCACCCTGGGTAGACTAAAGGCTTTCCCTCCTACCCTGTAGCATAGGCTATTTGGCTACTGCACTTTCACTATTACCCCACCCCCTCCTGCTGTTTGCTAAAAATAGGTCCAGCATATGCCTGCTTGCTCCTCCCTGTGTTGCCTCCTATTAAGCAAGTCCTCTTTGAAGCACGGAGATGCAGGACAAGAACATGGGGAGAGAGGGAGAGTCCATTTGGAGCTTTTGTGTTCCATCTCTCGTCCCTTTCATCTACCACCCACAGCCACCAAACCTGAAATGGAATCCATTTAATTTAATTTAGAGGATCTGAGATTGGGGGGGATGGTCTTGGTACACAGTGGCAATGTAATTACTAATAGAATTTAGCCAAAGTAGAAGGCAAGCTAGTTGTGGTGACTTTTGATTGTTAAATGATGATAAATTTAATCTCTTGCTTTCAGATGACTATAGCCTGGTAACGGCTTTTGTAGCTTGAACCCTGAGGCAGCTGTTTAATAAATGCTCGTTGTAATCAATGACCAATTGAGGTCTAAATTGATCCTATCACTGTTGAGCAGTGTTGTGCTAGAGGTGTGAACTACTTATATTGTTTTCAGTTGTTAACATCACTCATCATCCTCTTCTCTTTTTGATGCAGGTTGTATGTCCAGTGTTGTACTTGGTGGCAGTCGGTGCCCATCAGGTTGGCACTGGGACAGGGAGCTGACAATGAGAGACGCCTGCCGGCCAGCATAGATGCCAATATGCTTCGGTGGTCCGCATCCTGATGGACCGTGACACCTTCTCCCATATCCGTCTTTGGTGCCCACGTCCCTTTGGCACTTACTCCCAAAACAAAGCTAGGAGCCCAGGCTCAGGCAGCAGTGGTGGGGGGGGTGGAGGGGCAGGGTCCCCCTCCCTCTGCAAGGCAGAGCCCTCCCCGGGTGCCAGAAGGACGGTGGATGGCGCTTCTGAAGATGGAGGGATGATTGTGGGGGTACAGGAAGAGAACGGAGAAGAGGAGGATGTTGGCTTGGAGAACACTCCACCTGAACCTGAAGCTGTTTCCAGCTCCCTGACACGAAGCCCAACACCACAGCCCTCCTCAGCCCCTCCCTCACCCCCTTCTTCTGCATCCCAGATGGAGGATGGCCGTGTGCTTTTGGACACCTGGTATGTCATCAAACCAGGAAACACCAAGGAGAAGATTGCCTTCTTTGTTGCACACCAGTTCAGTGGAGCAGGTCAACCCAGACCCAGTGCCATGAAGGTGACGAGCAGCATTGTCTACCATTCATTAAATATTTCTTGGGCATTCTTGTATATCATGGGTTTTGTTGACATAGGTGTTTCTCTACTCTTATTGTCAGAAGTGTGGCCGTCTACTATTATCTCCTTAGTCCCAGCACTATCATAATGAAACATTTACCGAACTTGAACACATTTCGTTTTATTTCTTGAGCAAATGATCCACTTAGTAAATACTATTTTTATCAGTCATCTGTAGCTAATTGACTTAAGGTACTGGTGACGTCTGAGCTTGTTGGTATTTTTCAATTGCATCACATGCTACACGAGCTTCATAATCAAACACTTTTAGTGTGTCTTGAGAATAAATGTAAATGGGCTTAAACATAGCTGATGTATGTGCCATATTAATGTTAAGTTTTAAAATACTATATTTACACATTCATACAACTCATTCGACATTGGTCCACCAGTGTCTTTAACTTTGTAACCACCAGCCAAAATCATATAAGAACAGTAGTTGTGTTACTCACTTACTGAATACTTGCGTATTTTGGAACCACGATGAATTATTTCTAAATAATCACAATCATTTCTGTATCGCAGAAAAAGTTATTCCATTTTCACTTTTGTCCAAAGAGATTTTGTCCCCCCAAAAAAGGTCTGATTTTTAAAACGAAAAACTCGATTCATGATTCGATTTTTTTGTTTTCCTGACTTAGAAAAACATAACTGCGGACAAAAATTGTTTATGTAAAATAAATATAACTTTATTGTATTTTGGTTAAAGTGTTAAAACTAAACATGACAACTTTAAACAGAGCAAAGTGACAAGTTCAATTTGTAAATATAATAGAACATGTAAACACTGGCTTTAACCATAATAAATTCTAAATATTCTTTGCCAAGTACATACTTCACTACATTTCTGAGCAAATTAAAATAGGTTTTGTTTTCATATCATAATTTTAACTGTTCACACTATTAACTATAATACAATATAATAATGATTTGGAAAAAATAATAATTTGCTTAAAGGAGCTATACCTGAATTTGACAACTTAGCAGGGTCACTGAAATTTGGAACTTGATATTTATGGACCAAACCATCATTGACTTTCATAACAGAGGACGCGCCGCGTCAGTGCACTAGGGGAAGCCTGAGGGAGTCTTGGCGAATACAAAATGTGTGAGTGTGTAGGAGAATGTGTAGGAGAGGGGGACAAAATGTAAAAATATCTATTTTCTCAAAATACAAATCGATTTGACTTTAAAATTGGATTCACGATTCGAATCGATTTTTTTTGCCCAGCCCTACTGTTAACATTCTAAACAGTCTATTTATTTATTAATTAATTTATTTTATATGATCTCTGTCCACAGGTGAAGGGTAACTGGGCAACTGACTGCAGTAAAGCCAAAAGGCGAAGGCGATGTTCATCCTATGACCCTCCAACACGCTCCCAAGCTTCAGAGCCACACCTCAGCCATGAGTCCTCCTTGGCCCTCAACGCTCCTCACAGCACTGATGAGATGCCACTGGGAGGGGTCAGTGAGACAGACTTGCTGTCGGTGGCAGAGATGGTTGCTTTGGTTGAGCAGAGAACAGCCATGGCCTTGCAAGGAATTGTGGCTGTTCATGGTAACCACCACCACCCCCCGACTACCACACAAACCTCTCACCAGCATACTCTGCTCCGAGGTACTGTGTCAGACCCCAGTCCTGTGGTGTTTGTGTCCGACAGTTCAACTAGCCAACACTCCAAAGAATCAGTGCAGGAATCATCTCCCATTCAGACGGACCAGGAACTAGAGGAGCAGCAGGAATCATGTAGGGTCGCACAGGCCATTGCGCACTTTGAGTCCCAGAACTTGGAGAATCGGCTCCATTTGGCCTCTGGTGCTGGAAATGAAACAGACTCTTCTAATAAAGACCAAGAAAGAGAGCATCGGCGAGGAGGGGAGTCAGGTATTGTTACTCCCCCTCCACCCCCTAGTCATAGTCATGGCGAGGTGAGGATAGCTTTCCGGGTATCTAATCTTGACCCACGGTCTCAGTTGGAGCCAGCTGGCAGGTCCCGCTGTATGTTTATGAGCTGTGGTGGGGGGGGGAGCCAGTCTGCAGCCAGGGCCAAAGAGAAAATCACCTGTGACCTCTACCAGCTCGTAAGCCCCTCCTCGCGGGATCCCAGCAGTCTTCTCCTTGCTGCCACCACCGCTGCCCCTAAACCAGATGGGGACCACCATCACCCAGACAGGCAGGCCTGCGGAAGTCCAGACCCAGCACAGGAGCTTACGTCTGGGGAAAAGAAAGCGGGTGTGGGGAGGGAGCGAGTGACTGGTTTTCACGTAGAAGTGGTGGTCACAGGAGCTGTGGACCAATGTGTGTTTTACGGTAAGGACAGTACTGAGAATGTGCAGGAGGAAACTGTGTGTTTTGCTATGCCCGCTGCAGGAGGAGGCAGTGGCAGCTCCACTGACTTGTCATCTGATGACCCCCCTCCCGGACAACTTTTCTTTTTTCAACCCTCTCGAGGCTCGGAGGAGGATGTCAAAGGAACAGGCACTGGGAGTGGGTCAGGAATGTGCTCTTTGGACTGTGCCAATAACAATGGCCCTGGGGCAGGGGTGCCAGTGAGCTCAGGGGAGCGGGCAACACGACCAGACTCCCCTTTGGCTAGTGTGGGGGACGACTGCTCAGACCCTTCGCTGTGTCGCTTATACCGCCACGTGTCTCACGACTTCCTTGAGATCCGCTTTCAGATTCAGCGCCTCCTTGAACCGCGCCAGTACATGCTGCTGCTTCCAGACCACATCATGGTCAACATCTTCAGCTATTTGCCAACACGCTCCCTGGCGGCTCTCAAGTGCACCTGCCATTACTTCAAGGTGTTGATAGAAACGTACGGGGTGCGGGCAGTGGATTCACGCTGGAATCAAGATCCTCTGTATAGGGATGATCCCTGTAAGCAGTGTAAACGGCAGTATGAGCGAGGGGACGTTTCTCTGTGTCGCTGGCACCCAAAACCTTACCACCACGACCTGCCTTACGGACGCTCTTACTGGATGTGTTGCCGGCGCACAGACAAGGACACACCGGGGTGCCGTGTTGGACTCCATGATAATAACTGGGTTCAGCAGCCTGCTGATGGATCTCAGCCCATCCGTACCAAGAGGGAGGACAGGAGAGACGAAGCTAGGTAGAGAGGAAAGAGTCCTGCTCACACATACTCAGCTCCTCCAGCATTATCACTCCTTTCTCCGACTCATCTGAAAATGAACAGGAGAAACTGAGAGGTTTACATGGAGGGATCAGCACTCCAGGACTGTTTTTTTTCTTTGTTCAGCACTCCTTTCTCATATTTGCCCTCAGTAGAGGGAGGTTGAGAGGTAAAGAAGGAAGAGAGGTGTTTCACTCTCCTTGCCTTTTTTTTTTTTTTTTTTTTTAAAGCCCTCAATAGTCCCTCTCACCGCCCACTGTGCTCCAGAGTGGCACCTTTTAAAACGTCTGTACCAGGGTTGGGGTCCCTTCCTGCTGCTGTCAGCCAGCCCACTTTCTGCCTCTAACTCATTCGGGTTTCGTCTAACTCCATACACGGTTGTTGGGTAATTCATGTGAAAACGTTGCCGTGTATTTTGTAAAGATTAGCATTAAGTGACGCATAGAAATGTAATGCCCAGGAGCCTGCTTACTGTTCCCGATATTATTCTGTTTCTGTGTTTTCACAAACTTTCATGTTAGCTGTACAATGGTGCTTTAAGGAATGAGCTGTATAAACAGTTGTATAAACTTTAAAGTGATGGAATGTTCAGCAACGCTACAGTAATGTGATTGTATTAAGCAAACTTGATTTTTCTGTTGTGCAAGATTTCCATTTGTACTCGTCCCTCATCATGCGTTTTTTTCTGTTTCTTTGAATGTGCTGTAATGTTGTACTATGTTGATCAGTCCCCTGATAATGCTGCTGAAATCATTGCCTGTGTCACTGATGTTTATTCTGAAATAGCCATACCATTGGTGAATGATGGGCAGCGTCACGCCACACATACACACACACACTGAGACCCGCCCTTTGTCATCCTTTCAGAGTGGACCCTAACCTTGCTGACCAGCCATAAAGAGGAGCCACCATGTACTTTCTGGTTTACAGATAATTATGGGAGACGGATTCCACTGATTCCGAACAAAGACCGGTGGGATTTAATGGGATTTAAAAAGAGAAAACCTGATGTCACTTTGGAAAGGCCTGATGTCACTTTGTATGGTTTGATTGACTTGCTTGTTTGGCATTTAGATTATAATTTTGTTTTGTTTTTTCCGTTTGGTTGCTTTATCGGGTGTGTCAGAGAATGTTTGCTGTTGTATTTACTTTTATTGTCTGTTCTCCTGTTGTCAGTCAGTCTGTCCCCTTCCTCAGCCGACAGAGATGTGTCATTCCGATGCTCCATCTTTGTTTTACGACCCCAGCTCTCTTCCTCTCCTTCCCCCCCCTCCCCCCACCCACCCTCCGTCCTCAGATTCGG
>JAPTHA010000006.1:4563513-4583924 GCA_029814585.1 Gymnapogon annona | reverse complement strand
GACAATTCTATGACATTTTGTTACCAGATTCATTGTGTGTGTCTGTGTAATGACAATAAAGGAAGTCTAAGTCTAATTCTAGATCAATATATGGATGGAGTTCTATATTTTGATGTCTTTCTTGTGTCTTTTTTAAGTTAGTTCTTTTTTTATTTGGGCAGATCAAGGCAGATACAAATACAAAGCAGAAGCAGAGTCAGAAGCACTGTCAGTTCAGTTTTGTCTATGTTATGTTGTTCATTGACATTTGCTTTGTTTTGTTTTTTTATTCCTGTCATCTTTTTTTTTTTTCCAATGCTAGTTCCATATGTTATTAACTGTGTCAAATATACTCACCATTGGGCATGATTGAGACCACCAGTTTAGGGTAAGCAATATTGGAGCAGCCCACTTCAGTCCCACAGACCTCCTTACACACCTCAGGGACGACACAGCCGACTTCATCTGCATGCAAACACACATGCAGGACACAACCTTATACATTTTACTGTTGTACTGATGTGTATTATTTTCACTGTTTATAGTACTGCTTACACTGATGTATAGTATTTTCACCGTTTACAGTGCTGTTTACACTGATGTATATTATTTTCACTGTTATAGTACTGTTTACACTGATGTGCAGTATTTTCACTGTTTATAGTACTGTTTACATTGTTGTGCGGTTATTTTCACTGTTTATAGTACTGTTTACATTGTTACATTGTCACTGTCCATCTTATTTATTTCTTATTTATATTGACTGTGTGAATTTTTTGTTGTCACCTTGCACTGCAGCTACTCATGGTTTTGGATTCACTTCAGCAATCTTGCACTTTTGTATTGTCCATATTTATTTCTGTTATCAGTTGCCAATCTATGACATTTCGTTACCAGATTCATTGTGTCTGTGTAATGACAATAAAGGAAGTCTAAGTCTAACCAAGGGAAGGGAAGGCAAGACACAGATTTAAGTTCAGCACAGACCTGGGTACAGCACCCGACTGATCATCCCAGGAAACACCATGAGGAACATGGGCAGCAGTTTGAGGTAACCACACAGGATGCAGCCAGCCTTCACATGGGTCAGATTACGAGCCGCCAGACAACGCTGGACAATCACCTACAGAAAGACACGGACAGGACAGACTGAATTCACATAAGTAAGTAACTACTTCTTTAAGCCTAAATGATGTAGAGTAGCTTCTCATTTCTTAAATAAGTGCATAAAGTGCTTAACGGCAAAATAAGAGCATAAAGATTAACCCTAATAGGAATCTTTGAAATCTCCCATCATTAATACGAGGGCAAAAAATTGGCCAAAAATTAAGCAAATCTGGGCAGATATAACTATTGCAACATTGCATAAAGTTAAACAGTACAACAACAAATGTGTCACAATCAAAATAATGAACTATGAGTGCTTATGAATTTATGTGAATTTTTATAGGCGCTTTCCCAAAGAACACACTCCTGTACCTGTAATTGAGTTGTAGGAATTATTCTCCCCAGGGGAACCTTATGGCTGTGCACAGGCTGTAGAATGGTATGGAGCAGCCAAAGCACTTATACACACACCACAACTATCACACACACACAGGGATGGAAAATGATCTATGTTTATGTTAAAAATGTAAGTCCACATTTGAGGGACCTCACAGAATAACATATAATACAAAAGCCTTGGTGTCCAAGACGATCTCCATAAAGCGTTTAGTGGTGTCTCCATGTGTCAACAGCAGCGTGAAGGTAGATTTAGTGTCATACATCCCATTCGTGGACCAGACATGTTCGTTCTCAGAAATCCACACAGATGTGGAGATGAGAAGCAGAAACGGGCGTGGCCTCAGGTCTACCAATAAGCAAACACCAACGTCATATAGTTCCTGTAGAACTAAAAAAAGACCCTGCCTATCAGTAGGAGCTAAAAACGTTCTCAGAACTATGGTTGTAGTTCACAGTTCCTATTCTGTGGAATGCATGAAAAAAAGGTACAAAGAACTAAAAAGGTTCGTACAGTGGGAAAGCACCTTATATGGTATATATTCCATGTTTATAATATTTCCAATAGATAAAGAACTATTGGTGTCCAAGTGAGCTGATATGAAAAATTTGTGTGATATTCACCTGATCTGAGCACCAGTACCATCCTCCCACTATAGCGATGCCAAACACCACCCCGGGCCAGGGCAAGTCCCCTGTGGTGGCGTCCCGCAGCAGGTTGAAGGCATCCTGTCGGGGGGTGTAACACTGGGGGGAGATGTTGTAGCGCTGCGGCTCCAAGGAGGAGATGTTTACTGGTACAGAAGTGCTGTACCTGGACACCAGAGCACTGTAGCCCCCGACTTCAGCAAACGCTAAGGACAAGGGGGTTACAGCACAATCTAAATCTACAATATGTACAGTAGGGGCACCAAACTATGGCCCTGGGGCCAAATGTGGCCCGCCAATGGTTCCACTCCAGCCTGTGGGATGAATTTGTGAAATGTAAAAATTACACTCAAGATTGGGAAGTAAAATCATAATAACCTACAAATACTCACAACTTTTCTCTGTGTAACTATAAATATTTTTGTGTAATTTTCTAACGTCATGTAATTAATTTAGAGGATCACTTCTCACGAATGACTATAGATCGTTCGATCTATCTATACTATAGATCGATCGATCTATCTATAGTCACTCGTGACTATAGATCGATCTATCGATCTATAGTCACTTGTGACTATAGATCGATCTATCTATCTATCTATCTGTCTGTCTGTCTGTCTGTCTGTCTGTCTGTCTGTCTGTCTGTCTATCAATCAATATCTTACAACTTAACACTGTCATGTTAAAATAAAGCTTCCTCTCCTGCATTTGTTCTTTGCTCTTGGTTCCATAGTCCAGAGTTGTTTTTTTAATACTGAAGACATGAGTCAGCTGCAGCGTCAGCAACATTCCCTCAGTGCATTCATCACCAATTCACAAAAGGACGTGGTTGTTCTTTCCCCTTTAACAGGTTTCTCCCCCTTTTTACCCA
The DNA here is from genome assembly GCA_029814585.1 of Gymnapogon annona. Taxonomy (NCBI): domain Eukaryota; kingdom Metazoa; phylum Chordata; class Actinopteri; order Kurtiformes; family Apogonidae; genus Gymnapogon; species Gymnapogon annona. Next base: position 4,580,923 of record JAPTHA010000006.1, on the reverse strand, counting down.
TCTGCTTCTTGCGTAAAGATTTAAACTGCTGAACCCCAGAATTACTCTGTGCAGATTGACATACGAGTAAGTCATTGATGTTATCGGAGTGGGGAGTTGTTGTGTCAGCATACACGGAGGCATTGATAATTACTGATGATTACAGACTCCGGTTGACGTCCCTCCTGTTGTGAGGCTACTGCTGCTTATGGGGACATTCCGTCAGAATGAACAGAATCTTCAAACAGATGAACATGTGTAGTGTCAGGAAATCATAGGTGTGTGAACATGACTTGTGTAGTTTTGTGTTGACCTACAAAAGCCGGTGAGGACAAAAGCTCCTGCAATGATGACAAAGGTCTGTACTGTGTCCGTGTACATGAGAGCAGCCAGACCACCTGGAGACATATACACACACCACATCAATTCAGCATTTAATGGAACTGGCATTTTTAATGTGAAATATGTGGAACTATTTCAACTAACTGAGGCTGTGGTCTCCGGAAATATTAGACATGCTCATTTCCAAACACGTTCCAAACTACATTTCCCATAATACATCTTGCCACACTCAACCATTCACCTAAACACCATAGCTATTGAATTGAATCTTAGGATTAGTGTTATCTCTCAGGCTACGTTCAGACAGCAGGTCTTCATGCATAATTGGACTTTTTTTGTGCGAAATCTAATTTGTGTTTGTGTGTGTGTGTGTGTGTGTGTGCTCGTTCATATAACACAAAAATTATGAAATCTATCAGTTTTGAGCGTGAACTGAAAGTGACCCGGAAGTCACCCACATGTGCAAAAGAGGTCCTGAGTTAATACATGACCACTCAGCCACACACTGAGTTTATGATGGTGAATATGTTTTTCGTGCTGCTCCTCCTCCTGGAACAAAGGATTGTGACATTTGACACTTTTCAATGATATAAAGGTCAGATAAATGCGAGCTGGATGTTTATACTGAAGGAAAATATCAGATAAATATTGGATTTAGAACCGAATATAAAAGTGGTGTGGGTTGGATTTGTTCAAAAATCAGTTTGGTGCTGTTGAAACTCTCCTTAACAGAGGGGATACAGGTGACATCTGGGCAAAAAAAAATTGCTCTGCAGTCTGAATGTAGCCTCAGATGAGATACACCTCAACAAGCTACATTTCTGGATAGTAATTTATTTTTTTTTCAGTGACACTGAAAAAAAAAATCACCATGTTCAATTCTTTGGCAGATTTTCTCAATTTTTTCATTTGATAAAATATAACAACTTAATAATCATAACAAAAAACATGTATCATTGCTGAAGTTTAGCATTTACTTAACTCTATTTCCTACACTTCTTTTGTTTGCTTAGGGAAATCTATTCAGAGTTCATAATGACAATACTGCCTGCATGGCAGATGTGAGCATTGATAATAAAAGAAAAAAAAAGTCAAAATCTGTATTTATTTCATAGTTGCATTTAGTCTGTCCTAATCTATCACTGCTTAGTGTTTGAAAACCTACCTGTTACAGTATATAAAGCTGTAATCAAGAGTAGAGCAATGACAGCCACATAGATGTTCCACCCTAAAGCCTGCTGGATGAACACAGCTCCTGAAAACATGTCCACCTGAGAAAGGTCAGAGATGGTCAGATCCAGTTCACTTATTATGTGTTTTTTTTGTTTTGTTTTTGGTGTTTTGTCTGTTGTCTTTGATCCTGTAATTGTGGGTTGTGTATGTTGTCTTGTACTGTATCAATGTATCTATGTCACGATCCCGCTGCCTCTGTCAGTTGGTCGGCAGCCTGCGATCCCAACCTGTCGCCTAACAACCTGCAACTGTCAGTTAAACCAGCATCCTGTCTCCCCCCCGTCATCCGCTTCCACCGTAACTGCTATGAATCAGGTCAGACCAGGTCGTTAATCACGGGGACGGCGGCCACCAACATTGAGGGCTATAAGAACCCCCCGCTTGAGACGACACGCCGTCAGATCCTCGCATATCACCAGCGCATCACCGGCGCACATCACTGGGCTGCATCCCCGTTTCCCGTGGAGACCTGACGCACCTGCTCTCCCGTCTGAATCCGTAAGCCCGCATCAGGGACCCATTACCCTGTGTCACGGATCCTTCTGTTTGTCCGAACCCGCAAGCCCACACCCGGGACCCGTCTCAATACCTGGACTGGGAAGACCTGCCTCAGTGAGCCGTCCACCTGTCTGCACCCGTGAGCCTGCACCCGTAAGGTCTGCATCTGCCCGGACCACGTGAGAAGACGCCTAGCTTTCACCCCATTCCCCCCTGAACCCTAATTAAAGAGTTTTAAACGTGACGTATCTGTGTCCTCTCCGGTCTGTTCTGGTGACCCCCTGTCTGAGCCCTGACAATCTATGATTTTGTCTAATGAAAAATTTAAATAAAAGACTTTTTTTTTTAAAAAAGAGGTGGTCAGAGATGGTGACAAAAAGACTCATTCACACAGTTTAAAAAGTTTGACCATGCCTTTGTGGTATATGTACAAGTTGATAAAGCGAAATATGTTGTATTTTGCCTAAAAGCTACTGTTAAATCATGTCTTATCTGAAATGCATTAATGCAATAATATGAATGTGCAATACACAGTTTTATCATACATACAAGACCTATGACCTCTACTTTTAAATGTTCATTCTCTGAGGCGATGACTCACTGAGATTTTGGTGAAAATGTACAGGAACAGAGAAATAACAGACAGATAGAGGCTGATTCTGTTCCCCCCGAACCTTTTCTTCAGGTACTGGGGCATGGTGATCACCTGACGGCACAGAGTATACAACAGTGAAGCAGGCAGAGGATTTGTGCTGGAATGATCCTCCAGCCGGATCTACTTACCCCGGCCGTCATGTAGACAGGAACGAACAGCCATCCCAGCAGCAGCACAATGAACAAAGCCTGACACATTGGATAACGCACAAGAATGTGACGACAAAAAAACAAAACAAAAGAAAATGGAGGGAAAATAGGGCATTTTTTCAGCAAATATATCATCAACTGAACAAAAAAACAAGTGTCTTTTTGTCATTTAACACAGTGGTCCCCAACCCCAGGGCTGTGGACCAATTTGTTCTGGCCAACACAGAAAGAATACATAATTTAAATTATTTCTGTTTTATTTATTATGGGATTCTGAACGATGTTTTATTTTGAAAAACAATTGGATTCTCTCTGCTGCATCTGTCTATTGATGCATGACCAGATGGTCACATGTGTTTCCTACATCCACGACCTTCTTCAAATGGCTGTTCTAACGCTAACACATTAGCATTAGCTACATTGAAACTCCCAAGATGGAAAAAATGAACAAAAAACAAATGTGTTTCTTTGGTTGTGGAGAGACCATTATTCATGTTATACTGTTACTGCTAATAATGTTACATACACAGTGGATTCACCAATATTATTATATTTAGTAAATACCAGTTTTTATGTCGGTCCTAATATTTTAGTCACTTAAAGGCCGGTCCCTGAAAATATTGTTAGACAAACTGAAGGCGCTCGGTGCTAACATATTAAAATAATCAGATTTTGTCGACCATCAGCCTAAAAAAATAGAATCCATACATGTATATTTAACATGACTTACGTTCCACTCAAACCCCCCGACTGCGATGCCACTGGCTGCTCCGGTCCCTGCTAACCCCACAAAATGTCCACTGCCAATGTTACTGGCAAACAGCGACGCACCAACCTGAACAATACAACACGGAAAAGAAGAGACGATGACAGATGTATACGTCACAAAGAAGTGAGTGCAACTAACTCATAACATAATAAGTCATGAAACATTTCATTTCATTCATCTCTGAGGATTTAGAACTGTGCGAAAAAACATTCAGAGACTCATTCTACAGTTGTGGAAGAGCCTTTGCTTAACCCTCTATGGTACAGTGTTGCCATTTGTGAACACACACAGTACAGTACTTCTCTTTTTAAGATGTAATGGATTAAAAGACAGGTGAGATCCTAATAGAACTAGTGGTAGTGTTTAAACTTGCCACATAACTTTTTGGAGGGCATTTGGAAACTGTTTGCTGCAGACCTCTTCGACAATCATTCAAATGAGAAGTTCAAATTAAATAATTAAAAATAGCTTTTAAAAGGCTTTACCTTTTAAATGAGTTGCATTGTTAAGTGTTGATGCTACCGGGGACCGTTTAGATTAGAAATTGAGTTGCAATTTCCCAGCTAGGGATAAATAAAGTACATCTATCTATCTAAATAAATATTTTACAGTTACAAGTATTGTGTCAGTTCCTAACTTAATCTGGAGCCCCCCCCCCAAACTGCAAAGCACTTTGAAGACCCCGGTCGGGGTCACCTGAGAGATGCAATACACCCTGTAAAGGTGGATCTTGCAGGATCTGGTGTGCGTCTGTGTATTAGTTTGTCTGTTGTCTCTGACCCTGCAGTTGTTGGTTGTGGATGTAACAGCAATGTTGTCCTTTGAAAAATGTAAATAAATAAATAAGAACAATAATAAAAAAAAAAGATGGATCTTGTCACAATCTCGGGGGCTCTTTTCTTCACAATCGCGTGTCTAGATCGACCTTTCTAAATACACATAAATCATTTATAAATAAATATAAATAAATAAATAAAAATGGTCTGCTTCATTATTCAACAGCAGCAAAGAAATATTTTCACAAGATACTGGATTCGCTGTAGCGGCCCCAAAAGCCGAAAGAAATCATCAACATTAATGCATGCTTTGTATCTTACAGATGTATAAAGTTGAGCTCATTTCAACATTTTATAGTTTACGTTTGATCATTTTTATATTGCTGGTTACTTTCATCTATAGCAATGCTGCTCATCACCTATTTAACACAAGAGGGTTTTAAAACGTTGACTGAGTTTAAGAATTAGCACAGTGTTTAATTTGAAGGAACAATTAATCATTTATATTAAAAACAAACACACTTCACTAGACAGAGGTGGCATGAACATTGTCATCTACAATGAAAGTGAAGCTGACAATGTAACAAAGATTTTTTTTTCTTGCTGTCATGTACTGCAGTATGGTATGAAGTTACAGTAAAAGGAAATACTTATGTAAAAATGTATTTCTGAACTCACCGGCCACCAGGTCATAGTCCGTCCAGCTAAGAAATACCCTCCAACTGTCCCCCGATTGGTCCGAAACATGGACTAGACACAGACAAAAATGAACAAACACGACATACAGTGTGTGTTTCAACACTAACGTAGTCAATTACTCATACGTACAGAAGCATGTGAAGTGTTTGAACTCACCCAAATTCCAACACTAATAACCATGACGAAGTATCCCACAATGATACAGATGTCTGCTATGTTGTTGACAGACACCTTGTCTGATGAGAAAGTCTCCATTTAAACTAAATATGCCCTAATTAATTTGCAACTTTATGTAAATATACACTAAATTCACACTATAAAAAGCCCTATAATGCAACCACAAGAAATGTGTGAGACAAAGTGATGGGGTCTAATGTGTTCGGACTGACTGAGAACTTTGTCCAGCACATTCAGCAGTTTCTTAATGTACATAATTATTAACAGCTAAAACACTCCCCATCAACATGGTATTTGCCATGACATCCTACAGTTATTCAACCTATGCATGCTGATAATGCGATTGTTCTAAAATCATTAACACTGATGATGATTTCTTTCTGTCTTTTCCCTTCCGGTGTCACCACAGCAACTGCAATTCACTTATTTGATTTGGCAGGAGTTTTTACGCAAGATGCCCTTCCTGACACAACCCACTGGATGCTCTTACCAGGGATCAAACCCGGTATCCCATATACACCAACCCGATGCTTTATCAAATTGAGCTATCCAGAAGGGGAATGATAGATGAATAATGATCTAAAATCATTAACACGAACTAATAATTAACTCTTTATTTGATTATCAACATAGAGTATATGCAGTGCCTATCATAAGTATTCACCCCCTTGGAGGTTTTTTTGTTTTGCAAACAATTATATTTCTTTATATATTTTTATTTCATTGACATTACTTTATAGAAATCTGTTTTCACTTTGAGATTAAAGAGTTTTTTCCAATAAATTTTTGTGTTAAAAAAGCCAAATTTTATTGACCATGATTGATATATTAAAGCACTAAAAGGGTAAAACATCCAAGGGGGTGAATACTTATGATAGGCACTGTACATACACACACATGCACATATATATTTCCCCAAGTGGGCATTTTTAAGGGTCATTTTTCCAGCACACTACCTTATCACTGGAGTATAATACTGTAGATATCTATAGGAACTTGTGATTTTTTTCACAGTAATGTACATTGTACTATGAAATAAATGTTTAAGATTATTATTCATAGCTCAGAAAGTAAAAGAACACAAAGTTTTATCCCAAAAAAGGTAAGCTTGGTGTTCTTCAGACACACTCGCAATGAGAAATGGATAATGATATAAATGTACCCAAAGTCGACCTGAGAGCCCCCCACTAATTTAATTTAGTGCCCTTAAACCCAAGTTCAACCACTTTTCAGACCTTGAAAACACAAGATTGGATTTCCAAGGATTTCAAGCACCTGAATGAACCCTGTATATTTAAATGGTAAATGGATTGCACTTATGTAGCGTTTTTTTACTTTTATAGTGCCCAAAGCACTTTACATTGGCCCCTCCTTCACCCATTTACACACACATTCACACACCAGTGGATGGCTGCTGCCGGGCTCCATTGGGTTCATTGTGTTGCTCAATGACACTTCAACATGTGGACAGTGGGAGCCAGGATTGGAACTGCTGACCCTCGAGCCATTGGACAACCTGCTTTATCAACTGAGCCACAGCCACCCGTTTAAAACTAACAAACACATAGTATCAATTAGGGCATTGCATTAACGACTTCAGTTTTTTTCAAGTTGACTTATCCGTCAATAAAGTCGAAGTCGAGTCGACAAATCGTGATGACGTCATCACACTGTCAGTGGAGGAACAACACGGACATACGGCTGTCCAGCAATGAGCAACTTATATTAGTAAAGCTCACTTCAACGTAACAATGTACAGTGGTACCTCTACTTACGAAATTAATTGGTTCTGGAAGTAGTTTCGTAACCTGAACATTTCGTAAGTAGAGCCGCGTTTTCCATGTAAATGATGTAATCCGTTCCAAGCCGCCACAAAAATCGAACATACATTTTTTATAAATCATAAAAATGCATCAAAACATGTAACAAATACATGTTACAATTAGACTACTGCAGAATAAACATAAAATGAGAGTTGTACATAATGTAAAAAAACAAAGAATAAACTAAAGAATAAAAATAATGTTCATTTACCTTTTAACTTTTGACGTTTTGTAAAAACATTATCATCATCGTTTACATTACATGTAAACATCATCATAATGAGCAATAGCCCAACTAGTCATCATTTTTTCTGGGTGATTCTTTTCAACAAATTCGGAAATTTTCAATCAAACACTAATTTTTTGAAAGACTCATTTCCCGTCATTCACTTTGTAGTCCGACGGAAAAATGAAGAAGATGCTTGAATACATACATAGAGTTCCGTCCTAGCCAATGGGATGCAGGGAAGATGCTAGGCCAATGGCAGAGCAGCTACCAGTATGTTTCCGTTCGGTGAATTCAGGGAGCTGTGAGGAGCAGTGCGGAATGTATTTTTTCCTTTGGTAGCAGCGCGTACTACGATTTTTTCGCGTACTATGGATATTTTCCTTTCGTATCCTGAAATGTCTTTGGTAACTAGAGCTAATATTTTCCCGTTGAGGTGTTTCGTAAGCTGAACATCTCCTATGTAGAGCCGTTCGTAAGCAGAGGTACCACTGTACGCTTACAAGACCCAAGCGTCAACATTTTAACCCGAACAAAACAAAATGCTAACACCTTCAGTTTTCTTTTAAATTTAACTGCACAACATTAAGTGCACACAAGCACACACAGGCAGCGTGATCCGCCACCAACACACACACACACACGAGTAGCTTGATCCGCCGCCGACACACACACAGTGCCTGCTTAAGCGAATCAGAGGCAGAGTCTGCACTCAATACACAACCACATCCAGAGGGAGGGAGAGAAAGAATAACATGCGACTTGTCGACTCCTCCAAATTTAAGTTGACTTGTGCTACCGGAGTCGACTCGTCAACTAGTCGACGTTTCTGTGAATGCCCTGGTACACACACAGTAAGAGATTCGAAATGGGATTTATAACATTTGTAAGGTGAGAATTGAGGGCCTTCATGAAGACTCACTGACCAACACTTTTTTTTAAAGATATAGCATAGCTCTAGACATCTTCTGAATCTAGCTGAAGGTTTACAGCTTTTCCATCTCTTTACATTTTATTTATATATGAGAATTATGACTTTAATTATTGGTATTACCAGTTCTATATTTTTTAAAAATTCATACCTATACTTTTTATTGCTTCCCTGCTGTAATGCCCTTAATGTTTTATATAAAGCACTTTGAATCGTCTTGTACATGAAATGTGCTATATATTGGTCATTGTGATGCGGACACTTCTGGACGTCATCCAGGGTGAAAAATAAGTCCATTGAGAATGTCATGTACTTTTCAGGACATCTATCAAATTTTCATGAAAATATAGATTTGTAGATAAAACTTATTTGTCATAATTTCAGGGCGGTCAACTCAGATCTCATCCAAGTGTCCACATGATAATGACCCATACATAATTTTAAGACAGAGATAAAGAAACATTAAAAATATGTCACATTCATACTACATTTTGTTCCATTTTCCACAGTCACACTTATGGCATGTTTCTATGTGTACACTTTATCATTAATATTATTATCATTATATATGACAGTGCTACCATGGGTAGTATATACTGCAATTATATACTGTTTTAATATCATTATTATATTGTTACTTCTGTTTTTCTTACTTTTATTCTATTATTATTACCACTAACTGCTAATTGTGTGTGTGTGTATCTATATATATATATATATAGATACACACACAGTATATATTACTATTTACTGCTATTATATACTAGATTATTTTTCTGCTACAGTACATTCATACCACCAGTATTGTAACCATCATCTTGCCACTGCACCTTATTCGCTTACTTGTCTGTTTTTCACTCCCATTTTATTGATGTTTCTTATTCCTATTTTTTAAAGTACTGTGTGTTATTGTATTCATATGGACCTAGGCTAACTGCTGTGACAATGTAATTTCCCTTCAAGGATAAATAAGTTATCTGTCCATCCATCCAATTATTTAAACCTGCCTTTCTTGTTTCCATCACTGACGTTATTCAGGTGTGCATGTGGTGGACTTACTAACAGGCTTCGAGGCTGGTATTGTGTTTTTCCTCTGGGATGAGGCTTTTCCGACCTGCAGTGAAGATACTAGAAGACATCAAGGGTTAATAAACAGGGCAGTAGTGACAGTGTGGAGGGTTGTGTATGTTGTCCAACGAACCGTCCAAACCATTGTGTTCCAACAGCAGGAGAAACACATGATTGCTGTGTTCACAAGATTCTCGACTTAGAATCAAGAAATGAACGGACCACAAACAATGGATTCTTATACTCCACCACATCACACAGGCAGTGGTGGACCCTCAAGGCCAGCAAAGTCTTCTCTGCTGGCCTCAACATAATCAGGAATATATTTTTTTAATATATATTTTTTTCCACAAATATGTATTAAATTATTCCCCATGGTCTATAGTCTTCATTTCATAGCTTTCTGAAGTTGGTTGCCCAGCTTCCAGCCCCAGGTGGAGATTTGGAGGGCGGAGTTTATCTTAGAGATTTTATCCAATCACTATTCACTATCATGTGTTGTCAGGGTCCAAAATCTGCCTCTAGGCCTTCAGAAGCGTCAGTGCTGGCGCATAGTAGCTTAAAGAGAACGGACCTGTGGCGTTAACCAATCAGCGTCAAGTTTGGCTTCACTGGGGCCAGCTAGCAGGCCTATAGCGTCAGTGCATGCACATCTTTTGATTGCATACGCGTTAGAGGTGGAGCTATGCAAAACTACGCAGAGCAGACCTGATCAGACATGTGAAAAACAGGAAATAAGGAAATGGATCATTTGTGTAGCGCGACAGGTTGTTTTTTTCAACCCACAATGGCAGAAGGAGGCGAAGATATCGATTTGGTTGCAGATTTAGTTACAACGCCATTTTCAAAAAATACTTTTCAAGAAAAGCTCAAAACTGTAAAGAGAAGACAGGTGGACTCGTTAGCAAGTATGACTCAGCAGGAAAAAGGATTTATTCAACACTTTCAAGTTGATAACTACGAATGATACACCTTGGTGGCTGGCATGTCCGCCGGTCGACACCGACCGGTTATATTAATCTGAGTAGACTAATACAACTGTGTCGTAGGTGACTTCATGTTCAGGTGATGCAGTTGTGTTTTGGTCTAAATGCTTCATGTGTAGAGCCATGAGGTGGATTAAGTTGGGTAGGACATACAGGTAAATACTGCAATTAATTCTGTGCTTTCTCTAATAGTTCTGATCTTTTCCTTTGGGGTATCTCTAATACCATGTAAATAGAATGGCATTCCCAATGCAAAGGCTTGAGGGGGGCAGGACAGGTAACTAAATAAGGCGTGGCTTAGTGAACGGTGGTATTAACAGAAGGGCCCTTGAGAATGCTCCGCCCATCTTTACTGAGACATGACATCTGCCGTATTAAATCTACTAATTGATTATCTGACTTGACAAGTTCTTTAATTATTTTAAAGAGTCCACATATTTAGAGGTTTATCCAAATTATTTTTTAACCCGTTGGTGCCAAACATTTGACTCGAGAGGTGTAATGATGCACAAAATAAAAATAAAAGCAGAAAAAAACTCTACCTAAATCCACAGTAGAGGTCACCTGAGAGTAAGGTGTTAAAAAAGAATAATACATAAGGTTCTTTGCTAGAAAAAACACACATAAAATTTTCCTCCCTGGGAGAGAATATCAGAATTAAATACATCTGCAACAAGAAATGTGTTCAATATTTTTCTTCATTTTTTGAGTTCATGAGCTAAAGATCTTCTATCAGCTATACTTTGTAAAACTAATCATCAACTAAAGATTAATAACCTTGTCTTATTACTACATCTATCATAGCACAGCGCACCTTAACTGAGTTGTTTTCATTTAACAAAACCAAACAGTGTTTCACTGATGCATTAAGAGCTGAACAACAAAAAAAAACACTTAAATTAAAAATGTTAGCATGTAAAAAAAAATGTTTCAAATAGTAAGCAAATTATCATCATTGCGATTCAGTCATCGATGCATTATTAAAGCTCTACTTCAATCACCGCTTTGTCACATATTTCAGACATCCACTCTGCTGTATTGAAATAACCAGTGGGAGAAATTTAGCAAATAGTCCTTTAATCAATTCATAGCATTCCTTTCTTCACATCATCCACTTGCCACTTCTGTTGCCAAAGTTCAAAAGATTGTACAGATGAGGGCAGCTTTGCTTCTCTGAATGAACATACAGTACAGTATCAGGGCGCATATGTGTGCAAAGGGCTTGTGTTGACCAGGTTTACTTCGCTGCGTAGGAAACTTGCATGCGTACACAATCACTTTTCATAATTCATACCAGCTGTAAGCACACAAAGCAAAAGGACCCCCCAACCCCCCAAAAAAGAAAAAAAAAAGAATGGGCTTCAGGGTGAAAAGTCAGAGCATGTAGTAGGGTATTAAAACACAATGTGGTGGGAATGTTGTCTGCAAATTACAATCTCACAGCTTTAATTCAAAGTTTCCCAAACTCACTGAAGAACTCTGTCTGCTCGACTCATGAACGTACATCTGAAATTAAAGTTCTACAACCTATTAGAAAAATTATTTTCTATGCGTAATTCGACGTGTGTTTGTGCATTTTAATTGTGCAGTCTAATTCAAGGAGTCCAAAGTGTTACACCGTCAGATCACAAGGGTCAATAACCTTGTTCTGCGTTTGTAGAACATGAGACCGGCTCCACTGGGACCAAACTGACGGTGACCTATAGTAACACTGGGTGATGTTCCCCGCTCTCACATGGTCTACGACTACACTTTGTTTTAGTGTTGAGCCACAGCTGGAGAGTAATAACCAGGTGTAAAGCATCACCTGTCCCACGGGGGAGTTTTTATTCCTGCTAGGGATGGTAAACATGTACTACTTGTAGAGAAACGCGAAGTTCCGTCACTCTGTTCCTGAGAGGGACTGAGTCACTGCATCACTTACAAGACTGAGTGAGTCTGACAGCGTTAATGGGGTCACTTGACCTTCATTGAGGAGGCAGATGCAAGCAAAAAAAAATAAAATAAAAAAGTCTTTTGCATACATCAAAAGTCAATTCTACATGTAACATATTTTGGTCAATTCACAGTTGATTCCCAGTATTAAAAACGTATCAGTCCATTAATCATCATGTTACACTTAGTTGGATGCAGACGTGGGTTTTAAATTCTTGGCAGTTAGTGTTAAACTAACAAAAAATGATTTCAATAAATTAGAATAGATGAAGTGTTAATGTGATCATCTATAAATGTCCACAATAAGTACATTCAGAAGTTTTATGGCAGCGGAAAAGTTCTATCTTGACAGACAATAAGCAGAGTTAAACAGCTGCTGTTGCAGTGTTTCACAAAAGACATTTTGGTAAATAATGCAATGGAAAATGTGCAGATACCCTCGTGTCTACACTTGACGCCCCTGAAAGATTCACAGCATTTACAAAAACCAAAGAGCCTACAATTAAAGAGCATCAGGATGAAAACTTAAATTAGCTTTGCCCATTTCAGAACACTTACATGATCATTTTGTGTCTTTACTGCTTTGACAAACAGTAGATGAGGTTACATTCAGGTGTTTGTTGCCTAATTTGATGCACATTTTGGCTCAATCCTCCCTATACTTGTTTGCAACAAGTATATTACATACCTGTTCTTTTTCTTGTTACTTGATTTCAGACACTAACATTTGATAAGGTCAAGGCTGAACTGTATCCAGTTCAACCTAGAGCTCCTCTGTGTGGTCTGTGCAGCCTCCTTCATTGTTCAGCTAGTCTGCAGTCTTCTTGCAGTTTTCTTTGGCTAGTCTTAGTCTGGACAGGATGTGTTTCTTAGGGAACTTAAGAGTGGTGCACCCAAACTGGCTCACCCCTCCTGTGTCTCCAGGGAGTTTCTCACGTCTCTGGACCCAGCTGCGCCAGCCAGGCTTCCAACAATACACACTGTCATAGAAGCGGGAGCCGTTTTCCCCTCCCAGCACATAAATCCTCCTTTTCCACCTGGCAACACCTCCTGCGGCTATTCGCCGTGGTAGTCCAGGAAACACCACAGGGCTTGGAGCTCGGTCACTTCCCCCTCCTGCACCTCCTCGCTGCTCAGCAGTGACCATTACCCCACCTCCAGTCACCTCCCTCTCCGCCCCAGACCCCCTGCCCTCTCTGAAAAACAACACCCGTCCAGTGGCGTCCAAAGTCTCCAAATTAGTGTAGTTCCCATCAAGGAATTTAGTGGTATCCCTCATGTATCCTCCGATGGCACAGACTCCTCCTCTCACTGCTACCCCACCAGCAAGGCAGGTGGCACCAGAATCCAACACCACACGCGTCCAACAATCTGTCAGAATGTGATAAATAAGCACTCCTGAGTGGACCACGGCCCGGTTCTGTTCAAGTGTGGTTCCACCGAGAAGGTAAAGCCGTCCTCGTAGCGCGGCACAGGCGAAGGCACGCAGAGGGAGTGGCAGCCGAGGCCCAGGAGACCACTGGAGCGTCGATAGATCCAGAATCTCACTGGAGTCCAGAAGGGCCGAGCGGTTGCTTCCACCCAAGGCATAGAGTGAGTCTGCGCAGCCCAGAAGGCCGAGCATGGCGCGAGGCTGGATCATGGCGGAGCGCTCTATCCAGCGGTCCAACACGGCATCGTATTCGTGCACGGCTGCAGAGACAGAGCCTGTACGTAGGATTCCACCTGCTACAAAAAGACGGTCCCCCATTGCTGTACAGCCAGGGCTGACCAGTGAACCTAGAGCTGCCAGCTTCTCCCACTTCCCTGTCCGTGGGTCAAAGCAGTCCACTGTATAGTCTCGAGAAGCTAAATTTTCATCTTCCCGAGGTGTCAGGTCCACACATACGATCTTTTTCTCAAACATACCCTCGCGTGGTCTGAGCGGCCCCCCGAGGCCCTCACCAGCTGCAGCGGGCCCCAACTCCTGGCTCAGTCTTCGGCTCTCCTCCAGTGATAGCAGCCCCGGTCGCAGGTGATGAAGCAGTGCCGGCATGTGAGCATAGCGATCCAACGGCTGATGCTCTGCCCAGCGGCGTGCGGCATCGTACACCTCCGCCTCGGAGTCCACCCCCAGGCGATCGGAGCTCAAGAGGCTGCCTAAAGTCCCATGATCAAGCAGGAGGAAGTCTTTCTGTCGAGCCACCCGTGGGAAGTGCTGGGCCACCAGCCTGAGAGAGGCACGGAGCAGCAACTGGTCATGGTGGGAGCGAGCGAGGGAGTACATCCCCAGGCAGTTTTCTACCGAAAGGTGCTCGAAAAGAAACCTGAGGAGGTTACAGAAGGGGAAACAGCAAAGAGTGAAAACATGTAACTGAATGAATGCATTGCAGAAAATAGAGAAGAAATATGAAGACTGCTTCAACAATTAGTAATGAAAGAAGTCAGGTCTGTTGTAAACAGCCTTCAGGACATCCCTATCAGTCAGATAATGAGAACAACATTACACAAACAAACATTACATAAACAAAACTAGATGGTCAAACATCACCTGTGCAAATAGCACTCAGTATTCAGTAAACAGACAAGTATTTACCTACTATGGATAACCAAAAGCATGACAGCTCTGTGCCTTTGGCTGGGCGTACGTGAAACTCGATGGAATATTCATGGGGTCATATTTCCACTGGACCCTGAAGTTTGTCTACTGGTGAATCTAACTAAACTCAAACTGTCAAAGTATGTGAATAAAGTGACAGAAATTCAATCACTACGAAATGTATTGATAGAAAATGGAATTAAGACTCCGCCCCCTTCCAATCAAGATGTGGTTGAAGAAGTCAACAGTTGTGTAAATGCTGTACCTGGAGCACAGGTCTTGAAGGGGCATGACTTGGAGGCGATTGGCAGCTACAAACAGATCCTCTGCTGTGTCCAGAGAGAGTCCAGCTTCACCAGTGTAGACGAACTGGATGACAGTCTCCATCACAGATGGTGTCACTTCCTCTAATCGAATCTCAGTGAGACGAGACTCTACCAGAGGACTGGTGAACATGGCCCGGAAATATGGACTCACAGCTGCTAAGAGGACTCTTAAGGAAGTAGAACAAGTGGAAAAAGATGAGTAAATCAGATGACCAATTTTTATTTTACAACATGTATTTAATCGAAACAGATTTAATGTCGTATTTCTTTAGAGACAGAAATACCTGTGGCACATAAACTTCTTGCCCTCAACAAGTAGTGTAACGTCACACAGCTGCTGAGCATCAAGGAGCTGTTTCAGCCCTAAAAAAAGAACCAAATGAAGAGAAGAAATGGATGAGTAATCTTTTAACACAAGAGACAGAATAGGATCAAGAGAAGGAGGTCTCATACGTTTCACTTATATTTTTTTTTTCCTCCGTCAGTGCACCTGTCTTGCACCTGCCCAGTGCTGATCTGCGGCCTGGGGTTGAGGACCACTATTGTAGTGTACAAAGGTCACTGTAATATTGTCATAAAAAAGTATAATAAAGAAAAGCAAAGTTGGGGAAATGAGGGCTGGATAGGAATCAAAGGAATAGCATCTTTGGTTGAGTTTTAGTCTAGAAACCAAAAGGTTTCCTTCAGTGGATATTTGAAATAGTAAATAAATTAATTTGAGTGCTGATTTGTTACAAATATTAAGAACTCCAAGGCCTAATGCCAAGGTCCTTGGATATCAGAAAGTACATCTCAGAGCAGGGACTTTTTCTGGGTGGAATAAATATCTCTGGCACTAAAATTAGCGCCTGGTGCCTGTAGTAGAGGTGCATTTTGTGACCTCCATTCTCCTCCTCACCATGTGTAATGTAGTCCCCCAGCGGCGTGGTACTATCATCGGGAAAGTCTTCCTCCTCCGAGTCGCTGTCAGACAGAGGTTCCCCTCCTCCCCCGTCCCCATCCTGCCATGGCTGGGGACGCCAGGTGACTGTGCCCCCACGCACAGCATTCATCTTTAAAACAAAACAACAAACTAACGAATATGCACCCTCAGTAAACAAACAGCGCCCAGGAGTTTGATACTTTATCTGTGACACGTGTGTACACATACGACCCAGATAACACTTATCTATTTGAAACAAGGGCTGTTTTCCAGCTACAGGACTAATACCCTACAAGTTGTATTTATCCACAAGTTTAGCCTTTAGTTTTAGGTAAATGTGGGTTTAAATTACAATTTTTAATTACATTTTAGGTCCAGATCGTGGCTGGTTGAAATGAGAGGTATGGACTGACTCAAGTTAACCACAATTAAAAGTGTCAATAACAGGAAGTATTTTGAAGCATGCGTCAGACCCCTGTGACTGACTGCCTTTACACAGGCCCATCAACACTGTACTGAAGCTCAATACTTTGCTACATAAATTGACTGAGATACAGGAAAAGCATGGGTTCTCATGCTGATCAAGATGTGGTTTCTCACAACAAAACCAATACGAAAAAGGTTCCTTATAGTGCTTTAAATGAGACAAAGATAAAGAGTTAAATAAAGCGCAGCATGTAGGTTAACTAATCTTTTATGTCCAGGAGTGTGGCATAGGAAAACATTCATGCATGTATAAAACTATTTAGCGACATGTAGAGGAATGTTTGTATGCGTTTAGTTAACAGGAAAATGGAGGATTCACCAAAGCTAATTCTGACAACAGTGAGAGTGAAAATATAAAATCACACAATTATGGCAGATGATCATTTAATTAGGTTCAGCTGCTACATCAGAGGCAACAGCCACTGATAAGAACTGCTGTCATAAGGAGGAAAATGAGTTACGATGTGTAGAACAGGTGTGTGTATTCAGCTAAAGATCTTTTCACTGTTAAAATGTTTGTCACATAATACAAAATGAAGAGTCTGTCTGTCACTGGCAAATTATTATTATTTATACTCACCAGCGGAGAGTAGCTTGAGTAGTAACTCCACACTATGTTATGTGGAGGGTTAAATATACTATTGAGAGCTGGGAATCAGAATCTGTCAGAGGAAACCTGTCCAGGACTCCCCCAGTCTTACTCTATGACATGGAAGGTTTTGAAAAGTGACTTCACTTAAACAATGTCAGGTTTGTCCATTCTATATTTGTTTGTTATATTTGGAACTTAACAAAATGTCACTTGTTTATTATGCGTTTCCATTCAAATACAGACACCCTGGGGGGGGGGGG
>JAPTHA010000006.1:4449441-4475587 GCA_029814585.1 Gymnapogon annona | reverse complement strand
GTGTGTGTGTGTGTGTGTGTGTGTGTGTGTGTGTGTGTGTGTGTGTGTGTGTGTGTGTGCGTGCGTGCGTGCGTGTGTGTGTGTGTGTGTGTGTGTGTGTTGTGTGTGGCACGTCCAAAACAACAGGATTAAAAACTGGGGTTTCATTAGATGTTTGTCTGTGTATGTGTGCCTCATTGTAATGAGTATAGCTGAGGCCACAATAACACGGGTGAATGTGTGTGTTTGTCTGTTTCATTGTAATGAATATGGCTGAAGGCATGGCTTTATCCCTTTTAATCAAGGAAGTAGAAGGATGAATTGAAACACTGATGAAGGGAATGTCAACCCAGAAAGGGATATTAATTGTGATGCCGAAGTCTCACTCGTTTCTGTGGGTGTGTGTGCATATGGAAGACTTGGACACACTTCTGAATATGTGACAAAAACAGGAAATTTGGACAAAGAAGTTGCTTTAAACTGGAATTTAGTAGTCGGAGAAAAAAAAATATAATTACAAAAATTACTCTTCAAAATGAAATAGAGTCTATTGAGAAATGTAGAGGAATAACAGTCTTTCATAAATGTAATTGCACAGGGGATGTTAAAGGAAAGAAAATGAGGTTCTTATTTACACCCGAATAAAGCACATCTTATTAGTTCGAAGGCGTTTGGAGCATCTATTCAAAACGGTGATACTCCCATCTAGTGGTGAAGCTCATATAAGAGCCTCGATGTCTGGTCTGACAGATTGCCTACTTCTAGGATTTGTTTTGATGCATATACATGCATGCATTGCTTATTAACATAAATTCCATTAATAAAAACACAGTAACACGTTGTAAAAGCTATGTAATGTTTATAGACTTTACACACACACACACACACACATGCCTGGTGCATAGGGGATACTGGGTTTGATCCCTGGTAAGAGCATCCAGTGGGTTGTGTCAGGAAGGGCATCTGGCATAAAAAAAAACTCCTGCCAAATCAAATAAGTGAATTGGATTCACTATAGCGCTCCCGGAAGGGAAAAAGCCAAAAGAAATCATCATCATACACGCACACACACACACACACACACACACACAAACACATTAAGAACACAATATAAAGTTGAACCAATGTGGTGTGCTGGTAAATTGTCCACGTATTTTATAAATGGTTCCATATCTTGTACAACATCCTACTTCTTTTTAATCCCGTAGGTTATTTTCTTCACATTCACACAACTTTTTATTCAAAGAATCTTCAACATGACTCGCATCATTTGCAATGTGAATATTGATGTATTGAGCTTTTTTTTTTTCCACTTGTCTTTGTTCAAACTACATCTTGATTGGAGGGAGAGGAGTTTTATAATTTCCGCTTTCTATCAATATATTTCTTAGAGATTGTCAAGAGCATCTCTGTCAGTTTCTTCACATAATTTGACAGTTTGGCGTGATTGATCATGGAAGAGACCAGTGAAAATGACAATGTTGATATAGGACCGATATTTTGTGAGATATCGGTAATTTTGTAATACAACAATCTTACAAACACCCTGAAGTGGGTTACCCAGCCACAGACAAACAATAGGGCCACGTTACCATGGTGTGAAATTCCCTGTGCAGAAACAGAGACATGCCAGATGAGTGGATATTCAACTGAAAATACCAGTGGAATTCACAGAGTACGTGTAAAGGAATGTGACTGTATCAGAGGATAGAACCAGTGTCCCCAAAAACATTACATTTTTATAAAAATTGTATAAACTTTTAAGATTTTAATTTAGCACAGTAGAATTTTATTGAGAATGCTGAAAACTAGTCCACTGACCTCATGACAAAACATTTGTTTATATTTTTAAATCCCTTTAAGATCAGAAATGTCTTTCCCAACAGACATGGCCACAGTAGCAACAAGTAAAAACAATAGAAAACACACAATGAACAATAAAATAAACTATTATTCGATCATAATGGCCCTTTCAGAAAAACACAGACATTCCTCCTCCACTGCATTCTCTATATATTAATTCATCAACAGAGATAACTGTTTGCAGTTTAAGAATGTTTAAAGTTTATTTCATGAACATTGTGCACAGTAGGAAAATGCCATTACATCCAAGACTGTTGGAAGATGGAAGTGGATATTCTTTAGAGGAGCATGGGGACCTTATGCGCCATGAGACATTGCACAGCTCCGATACAGCGTGTGTAGTGCAAGTTGGTTTTTACCAAGTTACAGGAGGTGAGCTTTTGACTGTTTAAACATTTGTGCTTCAAGACTTTTTTAAGGTTATTGCATGAAATGAGCAGTTGAGAACAGTTAAATCTAGATGTTTATCATCTCTTATGTTTGTGTTACCCTCTTGATCTTCACAATTGTAAATAGTATTTATACTTACATTTTTGCTTCTGTACCCAATTGATTCTTGCTGCTGCAAATCTGGAATTTCCCTGAGTGGGACTAATAAAGACTATCTTATATTAATGTATGTATGTATAAATATTTATATATATATATATATCTAGATACACATACATATTTGTATAACTTTCCATGTCATCCGAAGCAAGAATCCATAACATTTGTTGCAATTGCAGCTATTTATAATTTGTTCCTCAGAAATCATAACTTAAGCGGATGTATTTCCTGTGCTATTATTTTAGTGTAAAAATTGGCACCATTGTGGCTTCAGTTGAATCTGTAACTTTGTAACAAACTGTTCCATCAAAATGGTAACATCTCCACATTTCCCTTAATACTATTAACCATTTAAAATACTACAACTTCATGTTTTTTGAATACAAGAACCTGAGACTAAAATACCACACAGACAGATGAGTGTGTAACATCCATTTATTACCACCTTATATGACAAATCTGGAAATTACAAACATTGCTTACTTGAAACATCATCCTTAATAACATTTCAAAAAAAAAAAGAGAAATAAAATCAAATTGAGCAAAAATAAAAATTAAGTTAAAAGGGTGGCGAGTCAACCTGAGAAACGGTATACAGATGATCAACTGACCTGGAGAGAAAAAGAAGCAAAGGGGGGACGTATACAGAAAACATGACCATTATTACCGTCATGTAACACTGATTAATGATACATCTTCACATTTTAATCAGTTATTTTTGCTTTAAAAATAAAAATTAGGTTCACGCTTTGAGTACTTTGGGTTTTGGAGTACATTACAAACCTTGAGGAACCTTTACTATAAAAAGGTTTGTTATTAAAAAATATGCCATTGCTACAAAAATTATTTCTGACACCATACTTGAGCTCAAACTTTGGTTTGAATAATTAGTTGAAACCAATTGGAACACCACAAAAACAGGTGAGGTAAAACTTTTTTCTTTCATTTAGGAAAAAAAGCATCTACAAGAGGATAAAACTTTGGTGCCAAAACCACTCAGTAGCGTCACATTTCAGTACAAAAAAATATTTCTGCTTTTTGTTTTTGTTCTTTGTGTTTTGATCTGATTCATCCCCCCATCTCAGTGAAATTCACAAACGGTTCGTAGAGAAAAAAAAAATTCCCACGTGATGGTTATTTGAAAAACAAAACAAATGACGGCAATGATCAATGTAGTTATCAGAGAAATTAACCTTGCCAAAGATGCTGATGAACTGTATACAGTTTGAGGAGGTGATCAGAGTTCATGCAGACACAAAGGGGACACAACACCAGCCTCCGCCTCTGTGAGAGATGACCAACACTGTCAACTCTTCTCCAGCAGAGGACAGGTCCCAGGAGAAGAGGATTAGGGAATTACTTCTAGCACCCTGCTGCAGAAAAGAGACAAATGCCCCCCCCCCCAGCAGACTAAGGCCCATTGTCTCCTCCTGGCTGTCCCTTCCACATTTGCTTTGTTCATCCATGGGTTTTTTTCCCCTCGTTCATTCTCCAGGATCCCCTCCCCTCTCCCCGTCAGATTAGAAACAGTGCAAATGAGATGTGTGCACATGAGGAAATCTCATCACCAAGAGTTGGTACATGCACAAAAAGAGAGTACCCTAGAATATGCTGCCAAGAGCACTAAGAAAACACGACTATACACTTTATTCATAATATAATCAGTTTTCCTCTACACACTACTAACACAGGGAGAGGGGGACAGGTGAGGATCAGAGGGAAGGGGGGAGGGGAGACAGACTGGTGAGGGGAGGGCAGGTAAGAAGTGATAAGGAAAAAGACCACGAGGGGAAGATGGCGTTTAAGCACGCTCCCCACGGATACGGCGTGCCAGCTGGATGTCTTTGGGCATGATGGTGACACGCTTGGCGTGGATGGCGCACAAGTTGGTGTCCTCAAACAGACCCACCAGGTAGGCCTCACTAGCCTCCTGCACAGAGTAAACATGTTTGAAAATTTGGAAACAAACCAAGATTAGGTCAGAGGTGTCAAACTCCAGCCCTCGAGGGCCCGTGCTCTGCATGTTTTAGATCTTTCCCCTCTTCCATCACACCTTGGTCAGTTAATCACACATCTTGCTCAGCTCATCACTGAGCTCTGCAGAAGCCTGGAAATGATGCAATGTCACCCAAATGTGATGAAGAGGGAAATATCCAAAACATGCAGGACACTGGTCCTCGGACTGGAATTGCCTACCCCTGATCTAGATTAATCTTTTTTTAATACATAAGAATGATGCTGCTGACCTGAAGAGCTCCAATGGCAGCGCTCTGGAAACGCAGATCTGTCTTGAAGTCTTGTGCGATTTCTCTGACCAGACGCTGGAAGGGTAGCTTGCGGATCAGCAGCTCAGTGGATTTCTGATAACGACGGATCTCACGCAGAGCCACAGTACCTGGCCTTCACATTGCACAAAAATAAAGCTAGGTATAAGCTAGGTAGGGACAATTTTTTAGAACCAAATGTCTTTTACATCAGAGAGACATTAAACCTGAAGCACACAAACTATGAAACCACCTCCATAGAAAACAATCACTTGTTATGGAACTTTTATCTGACGGTGGTCTTGTTTACTACCGGTGTGGTGTGTAGGAGTTATTTTTTTCCGGTCTCACCTATAACGATGGGGCTTCTTGACACCACCCGTGGAAGGGGCACTCTTGCGAGCAGCCTTTGTGGCCAGCTGCTTACGTGGAGCTTTACCTCCAGTAGATTTACGGGCAGTCTGCTTGGTACGGGCCATGGCTCCTACGAATTACACCTGCAAAAAGTTTAAAATATTATTGGATAAAAACACAATGGCGGAAATTTGTGACGTTGGTTTGATGAACAAATATGAGCAGAAAAGAGCAGACATTGTAGTTTCAAAGGTTAGCTGTGAACTCGTTGTAAACATTTTCTTTAGATAAATTATACACGTGGTAATGGAAATATGAAACAAGTACATATTTCCATTTGATCAATTAGACGTCACCTAAATCGTGGGCACTCACTAAAAAGTTATTTTAAACGTAAAAAGAATAAGTGTTTCTTTGTGCGTTTTCTTTTAAGTTTCATCTGTAAGGAACTTGAGTGAACTTTAAAGTGGATACAAAACGTTTCTATGCTCATCAGCCTAGAAAAAACATCAAAGTGAGCACCGATCCTTATTGGTTAGTTAACAAATAAGTTCCTATAAATATTGCTTCTGAACCAATCAGCTTGTAATGTAAAAAAAAAATAGGCGGGCTCTACAGTCGCCTTCCACTGTTGCTAGGACCGCCTACCCCGCTCTGATGATGGCGGCGGTTTGATGCGCAAACGGGATAAAGACCCAGGGCAGAAGAGCATTGGAGTAGCACGTAAACAACTTAAATTTTAGAAACAACCGCTATCGTAGTATTCCGGAAAATGAGTAAACAATATAGAAGACATTTCAGAGAACTCATAGATGGGCACAGGCAAGTCGTACGGTTCCTAACAGCTGCGTAGAACCGAGCTGAACGGGCGCATTATTTGAAACAGAATTTCCCCTCATCTCAACGGCGGCGGAAAAGACTGCATTTCACCGTCGCTTCGACAGCCGTGTTTGTTATTTTTTCACCCGACAAAAAGAAAGCTTTTTTTCTGTCAATTGTACCTGGAAAAAAAACATTTTTAAACTTGAACACACAAAGTTTACTGACAGACGTAGTAACGTGTTTGCAAAGGCTTACCTGGAGGAAAAGTGTGGGTTCAAGTCTTGAGAAACGTTTGGCTTGTCTGTATTTTCTTCTCGTATCCACAATGGGAAGCAGAGTCCAGCGGGAAAATGGCCGCCGCGTCAATCATTTGTCCCACAATGCAACAGTGTTCACAACAATTTGTAGTTTGTTTAGTCCGGTTAGACACGGAAGCCAAACAGTTTTGAGCGTTTGGTTTTTTAAATTTGTTTATGGCAAGTTTGACCGACTAAATGTTTGACTTTAGAAAGCAGTACATGCCTTGTTGTTGTTTTTTTTGTTTTTGGCTGACTTGTCTCTTATTCGTTTGCGACGTGACCGTTTGGAGAAAAGAAACATGAAAGTGCTTGGAAAGTTGGTCGGACTGCGTAGTTACTTTTCACGGGTGTCTGTGAAAGTGCAGTAAATGGAATCTTGCAGTGGTGTCCAACTTATTTCACTTCAGATGCCACATTCAGGTAAATATGACCTGAAGAAGCAGGCCGAATCCTTAAAATAACAATGTCACCCGTAAAATAATTTTATAATATATCAATTGAACTCTGTTTTACAGTAGGGGTGTCGAACTTATTTTAGTTCAGGGGCTAAATAATGTCTGAAATGGTCGGGCCCACTACAATTGTAGTAACAACCACATATCAACTCTAAACTGCCCTTATATGATGGAAATAGTATTTTAAAAAGTTTCATTTGAGCACTATTATATCTGTTTCTAATTTACACGTTCTTACACTGTACATCTCTACAAATACACAGAACAGTAACATTGGTAAAATGACACCTTGTTCAGGCTTTTGTTTTTTTTTTTAAATAAAACGATACTGTTTTAGTGTATATACAAGAATTTTTTAAAAAATAGTTTTAGTGTAAATACAAAAAAATGGTATGAAAATATTCACATTTACGGAGAAAAACTTGAAGGTGTATTTTTATAAGTGGTTATATTTTCCCAGTCCGTGTGTGTGACCTGTCATTTTTTGCTAATATCTGAAGAGTAATTTTTCCATTTCACAAATTCATCCTAATTATTGAAACCCTATATTAGCGAGTGCATCAACATTTTCACGACTCATCTTTTGGCTCATACTTGTCATTTTCCCACCTGCATTATTGGGCATCACTGATCAAAACTAATTTTACAGTTTTAAACACGTGGAAACGGAATGGCTATTTTTACTTTTTATGATAAATGCAAAAGCAAATGTGATTTATGTGGAGGCAAATTTAGATACTACACTGAGTACGTAAGGTACAATTTGTTGTGTATCTGTTCTGCTGTTTTTATTTTTTTTCCTACTCGTGTTATGCTGCTGTATCTGGAATTCCCCTCACTGGACGATTATAGGTATATCTAACCAAATCAAATACCAAAAATCAGGTGTGTCAAACGTCCAGTCTGGGGGTCAAATGCGGTCCGCCAAAGGTTCCAATGTGGCCTGTGGAATGTGGCCTGTGGAATGTGCAAAAATTAGACCCAAGATATTTGCAAAAATTATATTCAGGTTACATGAATACTTGTGAAAATATTACAATAACCTTTAAATACCACTACAGGTTTTTCTCAGCAAATCCAATTTGCATATTTGATTTCTACAATATTTCTCTGAAATGTATTGGCTGGTGTGTCAAAACTGTATTAGTTACTGGCTGTATTCAAGTCCAGCCAGTAAAAGTGTTGCAATGTAGACGGTGAACTTAACCTTCAAATCCCATAGTTTAACCACAAGAATCTGTTTATTATGTTTGTATGTGAATTTCAGAGTACAAATATTCTGCTTTTAAAAATGACTGAAAACATAAATCAAAAAACACAGTAGAAAAAAAGGTTATCATATCAACCTGAGAGAGGAACAAAAAGTTATAACATTACCTGGACATAACTGTGGCTGAAAATTAAAATATGATCAACAAAGGTCTGCTACATATATGCCGCTGTCAAACCATGCAGTGTCATCATAGCACAATGACATTTCTAAATGACGACCAGAATTAAACTTATTTTTTTGATACATTGAACAGTAGAAATACACCATTGTTGTAAAAAAAGACAAATCACTACACCTACAACAAATTTATGCTTAAAGAAAAAAAAGAAGACCCATTATATCAATTTATGTGTCCGCTGAAGATGAAAATGTCTCAACCTTAATGCTATTTTCTATTTGCAAATTAGATCACACACTATTCTTGGCTTGCAAAAACACCCTATTAATAAAGATAACAAGGCATTCCTGTGAGCTAGCTATTTAAATGTGAGGAGTGTAGCTGTGATTTAAATTTTAAACATACATGAAGATATCTCTAAGAATTCTGCTACTAGTAGCACCAAAGAAGACATGATCACACATTTACGGTTATCACAATCATATGATATATATATTGAACCTTAAACCAAACCACTAAATACAGAGGAAGGAAGGGATGGAAAGAGTGGTGAAAAGATAAGAAGATAGCACATAAATCAAACATTTTAAGCACGCTCCCCACGGATACGACGTGCCAGCTGGATGTCTTTGGGCATGATGGTGACACGCTTGGCGTGGATGGCGCACAAGTTGGTGTCCTCAAACAGACCCACCAGGTAGGCCTCACTAGCCTCCTGCACAGAGTAAACATCAGAATTTAGAACCAAATAAAACATTAAATTAATATTTTTGAATACATAAGAATGATGTTACTAACCTGAAGAGCTCCAATGGCAGCGCTCTGGAAACGCAGATCCGTCTTGAAGTCCTGGGCAATTTCTCTGACCAGACGCTGGAAGGGCAGCTTGCGGATCAGCAGCTCAGTGGATTTCTGATAACGACGGATCTCACGCAGAGCCACAGTACCTGGCCTTTAGGAAGGAGGCAAATTTAGAAATAAAAACCAAGAAATGTTATGTTGGAGAAGAATATTGTAGTTTTAGTGTTAGAATTCATTTTCTCTCATTCAGTAAAACAAAGTCAACATTTGATTAATCGTTAGTATGTTACTACCAGTATACATACAAAAAGCTGGAGAAAAAAAAATCAGTGATTTACTGAAGCTCCAGTGTGTGTTTATATTTTCTGAACTGTCACCTGTAACGATGGGGCTTCTTGACTCCACCAGTGGAAGGGGCACTCTTGCGGGCAGCCTTTGTGGCCAGCTGCTTACGAGGAGCCTTACCTCCAGTAGACTTTCGGGCAGTCTGCTTAGTACGGGCCATGGCTACTACAGATCACCTGCGTGAACACAATTTGTTCCAACTTAATTCAAATTTACTTAATGTATCTCACAGATAAAGGTAATATTCAATATTTTGCACAATTTATTAAAAGCATTAAAACACATACAGAATCCTGTGTAATATTTACAAAGTCAGTTGCGGATGGGGATTTCCACTTGTACGCATGACGATTAGAGACATTACGTCAACATGATACATAGTTTTGCTCAGTGGCCCAGATAACAAATCATCAGCGCGCAAACATTTTCCAAAGCGTTTTCAAGGTATCTTATGCAATAGTTAAAGCAAAAGAAGAACAGCTACAACATCCAATCATTGTGGACCTCTTTCTTGTGGTAACCAATCACTTCACATATACAATCATTTGAGGCGGGATGTTGTGGACTTCACTTCCAATCATAATGAGACACTCGCTCAACTGGCCCCGCCTCTTGCGCAGCGAACGTGGGTTTGCTCGATTCTCTGGTGCGGTCCTCCCGGATGCACAACAACGTTTAGTTTTTTATTCAGAATGAGCTATTTTATTAGAAAACGAACCAACCCCGCCCCTGCAGGCTGTCCGCATATGCCAAAGTAACACACCTAAAGATGATGGCTGGCTTGCTGGCTTCGAGAATGTAAACGGGAAGGGAAAAAAATCGCTAAAGCAAACGAAGAGGGTGATGATAAAAACGAACGAAGATTACAAAAATTACGGCACGAAAGTGGAGTATACTACTTGAAGTCGATACTAAACATGTCAAGGGATCGTCTGATGAATAATGTTTTGTCAGATGACACCTCACTTTAGGCGCATTTCCGAGTAAAAAACGAGCAGATCAGAAGTGCTTTTTAGGTCCCTCGCTCCCCGAGCAGGCACATAATAGCTCGACTGCTCTGCGTTGTATTTTTCACCGAAAATAAAGTCAAAAACACATTTATCTGAGAAATAACACATCGACAAACGATAAAGTGAAGTTTTATTAAAGAGGTGTTACTTACCTTCGGAATTTTACTCAACGATTACAGCTCAAAAATAGGAATGTATTCTTGTCTCTCTAAAGCGTTGTTCTCGCAATAAAATGAAGGGAGGAAAAAAAGGAAAAAGAACATAGGAGTGCGATAGGAGACACGTTACCCAGAATGCATTTGGGACAAACATACTACATACTCGAGGCAGCAACAAGATAATTGAGTGAACACATTGTACACTATAATGTTACACAAAAAGTTTATTTAAAGCCAAATTTTGACCGTTTTTTTGGAATTTGTGTACCTTTTTTCGGTTTGTATTGTGTTGGTATTAAAAAAATTCAGGTGTAAGGAACCCACCTATCAAAACAGAATAAATCAAATTAGATTCGCATTCAGTTTATCCAGACTTATATTTCAAATTACTTAACATTTTGTTTGTTGATTTTATTAAATGTATATTAATTTAGCATGTAATAGTTATCGTTCTGTTCAATTATATTTATAAAAAATACAAAATCATTTTCATGTCCACATTTTAAAAAATAATTCGTTTGGGGAAAGAAATGCATGGCTAATACTGTGATTAATAACTTAAAACTTTTATTTGTTGACAGCGTTCTAGTTCGTATATTATCAGTCCTGTAGGTGGCACTGCCTCTCCAACCGGAAAGGCACTGCCTCTCCAACACACCAAAGAAGAAGAGCGTATTTTCTCTCCTGTTCCCCCAACATGGCGGCGGCCAGGAGGTTGAAACGCGTGGCGGCTTCACAGCCAGGTTTTTTATCTATAAAGTCCCCGTCGGAACCAGTCAGTTCTAGTAGAAAACGCGTAAACAAGAATAAGAAAAAGAACTGGAACAAATACAGTGACATAAATGATGTCGAGGACTTTCTGGAGGACGTCAGACTTCAGGAGAGGACCACAGGGTAAGTGAAGCAAGCGTGAAGCAGCTTAATGCTAAAGTTACCGAAAACTAAAACTCAGTTGGAGAGAATTTCGTTTCAGGACGTTTTATTTGTTCAACGATGCCTTTCTCATCAAACCTCAGTGGCACGAAAATGCTTTTGTCTCTGTTTATGTTTAGTTTAACTCGGGTTCATCAGTCATGTTTGTTGATGCTTGGCCTACACTAAATTTTCTGCTCATTTTGAATATTAATGGCTTTTAAAAATATTTTGTTTTGATTTTTCACCAGACTATCACATTCGCATTTATACACAACTAGACAACACTCCCGACCCACAATGGCAGGATCATACACACCAAACAAAACAAACAAAACAAAAGAAAACAAACAAATAAGTGAACCGCATGAGTTAAAGAGAAATATGTTGACCACTGATCTCCGAAGTCCTACAGGCCGTGCTCAGGTAAAAAGAGTTTAACCAGTGTGCTGGTAAATTTTCCATGTAGTTTATAAATGGTTCCATATGTTGTAGAACAGCCTAGTAGTTCATTTTCTCCAGGTTCACACAACTGTTGACTTCTTCAGCCATATCTTGATTGGAAGGGGGGTCAGGGTCTAATTTCCTTTTTGTATCAATACATTTCTTATTGTTGTCAATAGAATTTCTGTTAGTTGCTTCACATACTGTGACAGTTTGAGTTTAGATCCACTAGTAGACAGACCCCAGCAAATTAGAACACTGCCAGGTAATGCATTGAAATGTAATGTCTATTATTTCCACTGTGTTTGTGTGTCTCTAGTATTGGATGAAAGTTTCACTCCGGTTGGTCAATGGCCAATTGTGACTTATAATGCAACAAAGTTTGGAACAATAATCTTAAGAAGAAATGTAACTGGTGACTAAATCTATCATTAGGTTAAATAATTGAGATTTTTAGCCACATGTTTCAAAAGTTGAAAAAGAAAACATGAAGTCCAACTGTGTCAGTCTTGTTTCTTTGTATTCCAGGGGCCTGCTCTCAGAACAGACAGATGATAGTTTGTTCTTTTTGGATGCTGGAAAACCGGATAAGGTTGAACAGAAAGGTAAACATATATTGGCACTGTGTCAACCAGTGAATAAACATGTCTAGAAGTCATGTACACAATTAGAAAACAGCACCAATATTTTAATTTAATTTTACTTAGATTTTTCATATGTGGCTTAGTATTGTCATTTGTATAACAAAATAGCTGGAATTGATATATTTTTAAATTTCATATTCAGATATGCTTATGTGACTAAAAATGCCTGGGTCAGAGACAGCAGACAAGACACACAAAAACAAACAAATACGTGAACTGCATGAGTCACTGATGCTCTGAGCCCCTAAGTCCTACAAGCCCTGCTCGGGTATATAGAGCTGAACGTGTCTGAATGTAGTTTGCTGGTAAATTTTCCATGTAGTTTATAAATGGTTCCATATCTTGTAGGGCATCGTCCATTCTGTAGGTTATTTGACTTCGAACCACATTATACGTATTATACAGTTTCTTGTGATAATCATTTTTTTTCCCTATGTCCTCATGCTTGATGGTCTTTTTTTGTACATGGAAGACAAAACCTTCTCTATTTAACCAAAATTAGACCTCATATATGTTTAAGAGTAAATGTCTCCAGAGAAAGTAGATTGAACTTGGCCCAGTCTTGATGTATTATTTGCTTTTTTTTCTCCTGAAAGTTTCATTAAACAAAGTCTTCATTCATTTGCTCCTATGTACTTTTCATCTTTACGATATCTGTAGACATTTTTCCTGCCTGTGAAGTGAATTTTCTTTTTCTCTCATGACGCACCAGAAGTAGATGATGGGAAGAAGAAGAAAGGCAAAGCATCCCGTCCTCTGAGGATAGATATGATACTTCAGCATAATTCCCTTGTCGCTCCTCCAAAAGAGTGAGTATTTATGAGTCATAACTTTTGACTTGGTTGTCTTCTCGAGATGCCACGACAATCATGCTGAACTGAACCAAGTGAGCAGTTGACTGTAAAATATTGAAGCCATGCTTTATTTTTCTGAAAGTTAAAGTCCAGTGATGATCTCATCCTTGCGCTCCCAGTATTTCCTTCTTGGGAATGTGAAGACTAACTTAGAGGAGCTCAGGAGTCTGTTGTGTGAACAGACTCCTGGGATCTGAGGACATACAAAGAACACTTGTCTTTTTCATGTTCTTGTATTGATTCAATTTGGTGTTTTTACTTTTGGAGTTTTCCACCAGACAGAAATAGTATCATCGTCTTCACTCTGATCCCTCTGCATCTTAGCCAAAAATGTTACTGTTTGGGAATTACAACCATTTTACACGAAATCCCAGAGTTAATTAGACTGATGAGCAGCTCCAAGTCCAGCTTTGTCTGGTTCATCACTTATTCTATGGCAGAAAAAGTTAAATATACGGTCGGAACTTGATTCTAAAGGTTGAATTTGTAGAACCAAAGAGTTGTCTATGTAAGTGAAGTGGTCTGTCATTCAGCTGAAAGAACAAAATACGTGTACTGTGTATATAAGAGAGAGTGAAAGCTTTAAGAGTAAGAAACTCAACAATCGTACATTCTTTAAAAGAATCTACTGATGAGATCAGCAACACCAGATGATGACAGACAAAGTGGATGATTGTTGAAATTTTTTTTTGATCAATCAATCAAATTTTATTTATATAGCCCTTAATCACACAACGGGTCTCAAAGGGCTTCACATACCCACAGATAGAAATATATAACGACATCCCCTGGTATGACCCCCCGCTCCCAAGGGCAAGGAAAAACTTAAAAAACCCCACAGTGTAAAAGAGAAACCTTGAGAAGGGACCACACGAGGCGGGGGTCCCCCTTCCAGGACCACCAGGCCACAATGGATGTCGAGGGGGCAATATTATAGCAGTCAAAAAGTCAAGACAAAGAGTTTGTGTCAGCTGTGACGGCTGCGGGAAGGGTCTTTCTCAAGTGACTAGTGGTGACGCAGGAACCTCCAAAGCATGCACCCGCTGATCAGACGAAGCAGATGAACAACCACCCAAGTAGAGAACACACTTGAGGAAGTCGGCGTGCTATAATCGAAGTCTGCAATCGAATACACCGTGATTAATGTAAATAAAAAAGAGTGGTTAAGGTAAAAGGAAAAATCTGGAGAAGGAAAAGCCTCATGCTACGTCATGTGTCCAATGTGGTGGAGGCAGTATCATAAGAGACATGTTTAGCTGCTAATGTAGCCAGGACACTGGTGTTAAATGATGTTAATAGAAGTGATGGGATCAGCTGTGACATACAGTGTTATCTGGTCATTTTCAGCCAAATGCTGCAAAACAAAATGGTATGAGGTGTGTAATGACCCCAAACATACAACAGAAAGGAATTAAGAGCTTTTTACGGTAAAGAAGCCCAGTAGAGTATGATTTTCACTTACCGAAAACTAAGCATGATGGTTGACAGACCGTCAAACAAGCACGAAATGAAGATGTGTGTCATAAAGGTCTGGCAAAGCAGCTTCAGGAGGAAACGGTGTTTGAGGATGTTCAGTTTCCAGATTTGGGTCACTGACTGCAAAGGATTTCCATCCAAGTATAAATACCAAATTTCATATGTTTAATGACCTTAGTTTACCCAGTTTGAGTGTCTATAGATGGAGTGACTGTGTAAATACCAGTTGTAATTATAAAGTGGTTAATGTAATGTAGAATCAAAATGTTTTCATTAAAAAAAACAATTTCACCATTTCTGTGGTGGTGTACAGAGGCATAAGTAGAACATTTCTGTCACTGTTCAAATACTTATCGTGAATTAACCAAACTATATCTGTAACTGGAAAGGACATACTGTGCACCAGACATAAGTGAAGACTATTTCATTCCAGCTGTATGAATAATGTGGAAAAGCAAAACTTATGCTAATCTTATAGTCTATCAAATCCCAGCTCTCATAATGATCTAGTATCCATCACTACATCAAATGTCATGGCCCCTGCCTCCTTTTTCCACTCTTGCCTCACCTCATCCACTGATTGTCTTTCTTTACTCCGCAGCGTGCTGGCCTACCAGCAACCCAATGCCAAAAAACTCCGTCGCATCGCCCAGAAGGCCGAGCAGCTGGCAGCCAAAGGCGTGGTGCCACGGAGACAGAAACGGCTGTTGAACAGACGGCCTGTAGAGAGGACGGTCAAGAAGGCAGTGACAGAGGCCAACAACAACCCAGACAGAGAATACTACGACTTATGGGGACAAGAGTGTGAGTGGTGTGTGTGTGTACCCGGACTTGCAGAATGATCAATAATTAAGCAAAATAAAAAATTGCTATTAATAACAAATAAAGACGGCACTCTGGCAGTGAGGATCAGAAAAAGTGCAGTTCCTTAACGTTTCTTCATCTAAAATAGCCTGAAAGTTGTCATTCCCTTGAAACCGCATCATGATCTGAATCTGAAAGCCTCTGCCTTCAGATTCCTCTGATCATGATGTGTCACTGCCAGGTTTGTGTCTTCTCTAAATCTGTATAGATATTAGCCTATTTAGGGTGTTCATCGCTACACAAGACAGAGTGCGTCATGTAGAATGATCTAGTCTTGACAACTACTTCGATTGTCTAAGCAGAAACTTCAGACGTGTTGAGCAATGCACCAATCTGCAATTTTATTCATGGTGGTTAATATCACACCCCATATTCTCCTGTCCATCTATAATGAAGCGTACGAAAAACACAGGAGCCGTTCTGCCTTTCAGATAGTCCGCATCGAGGGAAAACGGTGTGACGTTTGATGACATTTTAATGTGTGTAACCCATAACAATGGGGAGGAGCTCAAGGCTGCTGCCAGAATTGTACATACTAGAAATATGTCCTGGTGTTTCCGTGATGACATCGCATTCGAAAAGGTCAGTTTTACACGGAATGAGAAGACCAGTTGTGTGGGGAGACGTCGAGGTATGGGAGGTTTTAAATCTGTGAGCAGATGATGAAAATAATAATGGATTTGCGACGTGTCAAAGAGGCACCCTGTTACAACTCAGTGTCAGCACAAAAGCATCCTGATGGTCCACTTAACAGTACTATACTCAAAGGTCAAGGTCGGAAAAGACCCAGCCCTGATGCCTCAGAAGCCTCCAGTACATACTATACAGTATATCAAATCATTCTCTTCTGGAAACTGTCCTACATCGTCGTAGGTGACTGTTTTGAAACTGCTGTCCTTTTATTTATTAATCCTGAAGATGCTGTTAAAAGTAGAGAAATATTCAAGGTCTTGGTGTTTAAAGAATGTTTTATGTACAAAGATTTCTTTCAAGTATTTTGCTTTTGAAGGACTCCTTTTTGAAGGACTTTTTTTTTCTTTGTTACTGAAATCAGTACTTACTGAAGTTCCTGAAATCAGTGCGGTTCTTAATTCGAAACCAGGAGTGCTCACACTTTTTCAGCATTGCAATCTACTTTCAAAATGACCAATTCAAAAACATGTAGATGTTTTTGACTTGGTCATTTTGAAAGTAGTTCTACTATAAAATTGCAAAATATGTATTTATTTATAAATAAATTGACAATTATTTATATGAACCATATATGCTAGTGTACCTTGCATAACTGCGTGAAACCATATGTACATGTAAATTTTTTGTCATTACCTTACTCTGATGACTTGCACTGAATGGAACCGTCCAGGGATGCATCATATAATCTATATATGATAATGATATATAAATAATGTGATGCATCATACGGACAGTAGCTGCTGACACCAGGCTCAAGTACATGGTCAACAGTCATGGTGGAACAGTACTTGGACTTACCAGATTTTCCGCACCACGAGGTTCACTTAAAAGCCTGTCATATAAATGTCAATAATCAATGGTGTGCCTTTTAACCTGGTGCCTTATGTGTCACTGAGTTCTAAAATCCGTAAAAATGTTGAGTGATTTTTAATTTTTTTTTTGTGACTGTCGGACCATTTCTCGCCGACAGAGCAACATAAGAATATTTACGTTTTTCAGCGAAAGGCCAACAGAGAATCAAAAGGAACTGACAACAATCAGACACGAGTTTATACGTGGCATCCACCAGACACACACGGACCAGACCCACATAGACCAAAACCACACGGATCAGACTCAGGTCTGCACGGGTCCCACCTGAATCCGCATGGGCCCGGTCCGCACTGGTCAACTCACTAGCTTGCTATAACGCACGGTTATGCACCCATGCTCAGTGACTCCAGTGATTGGTCAGACCGACTGTCAATCAAGTGACAAATTTCTTTCCCTTCAGGATAATAGGCTTAATGCTTACATTTTAATGCCATACGATCTACCCGCAATACCTTTGCGATCAACTGGTAGACCGTGACTGACGTATTGAACACCTCTGTTCTAAACCATCGAAACACCACCTCTAATGTGTTGTAATGTGTCATTCAGATCTGTGTAAAAATACTGTTAAATGGATGTATATTTTCAATATTTTTTGTTTTTGTAATGCAGCCAAGGAATCAGCAGATCCCTGGTACCTTCAACAGACCCGCAAGAAGCTAGTGAAGGTGAAGATGAATATTTCTATTAATATAAATAATAAATCAATAAAAATCTAAATTATTTTTTTATCAATGTTAATATTAATGTGTGTCATTTAAGGACAGGTTTAATTGGGAGCGATTACAGCTTTGTATTTATCTGACCTCTTGTGGCTGCTAACATTGTCTTGTCAGCGTCCCGAGAAATTGAATCAGAAGCCATCTGTGTTGCCCGCTGTGGAAGTGATTGCTCCTGGAGGATCGTACAACCCAGACTTCTTCTCCCACCAGGTAACACACACCTCTGCGCACTGTTTTTGACCTACAGATGACAATTTTACCATATTTTCCAGACTATAAGTCACATTTTTTGGGGGAAATTTATTTGATAAAATCCAACACCAAGAACAGACTTTTCATCTTGAAAGGCAATTTAAAATAAAAATAGAATATAGAACAACAGGCTGAATAGGTATATGGTATGCTAACATAACACATTCAGCTAACGTTACATGACGCATAAACAACAAACTGAGAATGTGCCTGGTTTGTTAACGTATTAACAGTTATTCAGATATCTATAGCGTAAAGAATATGCTAAAAAGTTTACCAAACCATCAGTGTCACTCTAAATCACTAACTCCAATGAAATCTTCATCTTCTGTGTTTCTTCTAAACAACTCTGCCAACTCCGGAGGTAGACAACATGCTGTTTCCTCCTCTATGTCGCTTTGATCACTCATTGTCATGTGCGTTTGTTTTTTTTTACAGTGTTATACATACACAGACAGAAACACACACTCACTCACTCACTAATGCACAAACACACACAGGCACAATAGAAAGAAAGACAAAAAGCTAGTTTTGATATTTTTTTTTTCTTATTTGTTGAAAATTTGTTGAAAAGTTTCTAGTCACTGGAATTATATGGCACTGAATTTATATTTGTTAGCTATTTTCTGTGCTTACAAATAAGAAATATTGAAACTGAATAGAAAGTAATGAAATACAAACTAAAAGTTGCTATTTCTTTTAGAAGCATTTGCTGTGTTTTGCAAAGGGGGTCCCCGGCCAAGGGACAAAGGTGTTTGGGGGGCCTTGGCATGGAAAAGTTTGGGAACCCCTGGCCTTAGAGCACCCTCTTGCGGTTGTCAGTGAACATAGCGTGGAATGACACAATAATGTTTTAATGATGAGTCCTTTCGGCTTTTTCCCTTCTGGGGTCGGGGTCACCACAGCGAACAATTTTACATACAAGTCGCTCCGGAATTTAAGTCGCAACTTACTGCAACTTATTGTCCAAAAAATACGGTAATCGGATAATCATGATAAGCAACTTAAATTGGCATGATGCAATCTTCATATAGTTTGCTTGTGTTTACCTCTCATTCCTTTTGTTACATCTCGCCTTGAGTACTGCAACTCACCATACATGATTTTAACCCAGTCTAGTATTAATAGACTGGAGCTAGTTCAGAATGCAGCCGCAGGGTATTTAACCAACACCAAAAAGAGAGAAGCTATCTCACTGGTCCAGGCTCATCTTCACTGGCTTCCAATTAAATACAGAATTGATTTTAAATTATTACTTTTTGTTTTCAAAACTCTCTGTGACCACACAGACACACACACACTTTTATCAGAACTGTTAACCGATTACAGTCCCTGAAGAGCACTCAGGTCATCCTGCTACCAACTCCTCAACATCCCTGTCACACACCTCATAAATAAGGGCAATCTGGCCTTTTCTGTGTATTGACCAAAGCGTTGCAACAGTCTACCACCACACATTAAATGCACCACACGCCAGTGTAACAGTTCAAAATGGAATCTAAAGACTCCTCTATTTCCTTGTACTTTTAGTTCAGTTTGACTCTTATCTTATTTCTTTTCACTTCTTTTAGTCTGTTGGTTGTCTTTTTTTAATAGGCAATTTATTAAAATGTCTCTTGTTTGAGCTCTGTATATTTATTTACTTATGTGTTTAATGATGATTTCTATCCCCGATTTGTCATTTTAATTATTTTCTTGTTTGTTTTTTAACTAGAGTCCGTGTTCTACCCTGATTTTATTTATTTAATTATTTCTTATTTTATTTTGTTGTTTTAAAACGTCATCATCTGTGTCAGTAAAGCACTTTAGATCCACTTCTGGTGTTTTTAAATTTGTACTACATAAATAAATTAACTTTGCTTTGTAAGGTTTTTAAAGTCACATGTTGACAGCCAAAGTTTCTCTGTCCGGTCCTCACTCTGTGACATCAGGCTTTGCTGCTGGAGGCCCATGAAGTAGAGGTCAAAAAGCAAAAGGAGGAAGACAAAATAGAGCGACAACTTGCCGTCAACAACGAAGACACTGCTACACAGGTACGTGATTAAACTGCTCTACCGTCGTGTTTCAATAGGCATGCCACAGACCTTTGATTTTTTTTTTTCTTTTTTTTTGTCGGATGCATGTTTTCTGCAGGAGACGGCCTTCCAAGAGGAGGTGGAAGGTCTCGTTGAAGAGGAGAGTGAAGAAGAGGAAGAAATGGCTCCAAATGAGGAAGAGGATGGTGCGGTGGTAGGAGCCATCGCAGTAGCACAGAAGAAGACCGAGAGACAGAGGAAGCGACTGAAGGCAGACAAAATCAAAGTATGTGGATCAAATACATGTATTTTCCAGATTATAAACTGCTCTGAAGTATAAGTTGCATTTTTGGAGAAAATTTATTTTACAAAATCCGAGACCAAGAACAGACATTTCATCTTGAAAGGTGAGTTCTAATAATAACAATAGAATAGAAAACAACAGGCTGCATAGGTGTAGTGTATGATAACAATACACACTCATGGGATGTTCAGCTACATGAAGCATAGACAACCAACTGAATACATGTCTGGTATGTTAATGTAACATCTTAACAGTTATTCACATAACTGTATCATAAAAAACATGCTAACAAGTTTACCAAACTCTCTAACTCACTGCAAATCACTAAATCCATTGAATTCTTTATCCCCTTTTCTGAACAACTCCTCTAATTCTGGAGGTAGACGTAATGCGTGGTCGTCTCCATGGCAACTACCTGGGTGTGGATATGTAACTGTACCATTTATGGCAGCACATTGTTCAAGCGCCCATTAATGAACTGGTTCTGTCTGTGTCATCTCACTTTAGCCATATAGACATTAGCTTTTTTCTTATTTGCATATATCACTACTTGCATCTTGTAATCTGAAGAATATGATTTTCTTTTCAGGGGCCTTTTTGTTCAGTCTTTCTCAGATGTCTTTATAAGTTACTGCTAATGTTGAAATGTAACATTTTCAGTGCTACAGGAGTAGCAGACAGTGGTGCATAAGCCTATAGTGCCCTTCCATGGTTGTCAGTGTGAAAACAGTGAACATGTGAAATTATGTATTTTGATCATTTCACATATAGACCGCAGTCTTGTAGTCAGGAAAATACAGTACTTTTTCACTGTTTTTTTTCTTACGTTATGAGTGTGATTATTGTACTAGCTGGTAATCTTCCACTTTTTTCGTATTCCAGGACCAGCAGCGGCTGGCTGACAGGCGTCAGGTGAACCAACGGCAGCAGCTCTTCCAGCTTCGTTCCATCAAAGCCTCCATCAAACAGCAAGAAAAAACAACCACAGCGAGACGCATACAGCGCAAAGCCAAACAGGAGGCAGAGAAGGCCCAGCCCCGACGCCTTGGCAAACTCAAGTGCGTACTATCATATATCAGATCATTCTTTTCTGGAAACTGTCCTACATAGTCATAGGTGACAGTTCTAGTCACTTAGCTCATACAGGGTTTTAAAACTGTTAATACAGTTAAAAGTAGAGGCATACTTAAGGTCTTGGCATTAAAAGAATGTATCGAGTACAATGATTTGATTTACTTAAGGTACTGAAATCAGAGCAGTTTTTAAAGTATTTTCAAGTACTGTAATTCCTGGACTACAAAGCACAGCTTAATACAACAACCAAATTTTGAGAGGTAAACTTTGTACATAAATAGTCTTCAGCTTTCTATAAGCCGCATGTGTCCATGTATAACATGATACGTTTAGTGATACGCAGAAAAAAATCTTGAAAGTTTTAATTATCGTAATGCTTTTTCCCAAACAGTGCCTGTAACACAGTGGTACAACACCAGTTAAATAGACCACTAAAAAAAGTCATTTATCACAATTTTCATCTTCCTCCTGCCCACTAAAACCACTAAAGCCGTTGTTTTCATTGTCGGAATTGAACAGCCTCAGAATGGCTTCATCACATATCTGTACTTTCTGTAGCTCTTTCGTTGTCGTTGTCACTTTCGTCTTGAGGTGTGCTTGTGACTGTGCAATTGTGATTGTTATGACTCTTCATGACGCAGCAGTCCATCCTTTCGAATTTTTTTACAATGCTCCACACTTTCAGGATCCACTGGTAAACTTACGCAATTGTTGCTCTTCGCATGTGGCTGG
The DNA here is from genome assembly GCA_029814585.1 of Gymnapogon annona. Lineage (NCBI taxonomy): Eukaryota > Metazoa > Chordata > Actinopteri > Kurtiformes > Apogonidae > Gymnapogon > Gymnapogon annona. The sequence goes on along the minus strand of JAPTHA010000006.1, from coordinate 4,453,438 downwards.
TTTTGGACGTCGCCAGCACCAGCGAAAAACATCGATTAATGTTTTCCAAGTTTACGTGCAGCAGCTCTATTTCCTACCATGCCAGCCAGATCAATTTCCTTTAATTTAAATGTTGCATCATACGCATTTCTTTATGAGTTTTCCATCATTGGAGAGTGTGCAAAATATCTCTTACAAAACCCAAGCAACAGTTGTGTCTTCATCGGCACTTAAGCTCTTCCAGCACATTAGCTCTTCCACCTGTCCATTCTGCTCTTGCGCTTCCCACTAGAGGGCTTGGTGGCGGCCATTAGCCCGTAAAAATTTACCGTAAATTAGCCGCATCGTCATTTAGACACAGGGTTCAAATTGTGGGAAAAAAGTAGCAGTTTATAGTCCGGAAATTATGTTAATTTTAAATCATCCAATCACAACACCTCTAGTGTGTTGTTAGGGCTGTGGTTCTTTAGGTAGAGTGGGTCGTCCAAAGGGTTGGCAGTTCAAATCCCGCCTGGTCATGTGCCACTGTGTTCTTGGGCAAGACACTTCATCCACCTTGCCTCCAGCGGCCCTTCACTGGCCTGTATGAATGCCTGTGAATGCTTGGTGGTGGTGGGAGTGTTTTTGAGTGACTCCATTCTGACATTCAAAGCCCCAGTGTTAAATGTTTCTTACGCTACTCCTGCAGACAGTCATTACTTGTGTTGTGTGCTGAATATTAAGTCTGAGCTGTGATTGACATTTGGACATTCCCTCACTGGCTCGTTTCTCACACAAATGAGGCAGTCGGTAAAAATTGCAGATGTTAAGGTAATTCCAGCTGTAAACTAAGACTCTAACAGCAATTACATATTTTGTCAAAGTAAGCCCAAAGAGAGACTTAATTTGTCTTTTGTATCTGAACAGTTTGTGAACCTCTCTTTTACTGAATAAAATGAACAGATCATCTCCGTGTTGAGCATGACACCCAGACTCTCATATTCATATTGTAAAACCACATACAGTATTTCTGTTGGTCGGAGTTGAAGATTGTGTATCAATAATGAGCCTGTACTTTTCTCAGCAGGGGGCAGTGGGTGCTCAGATGTGTTGACCTCCTCTCAGTAAACGGTTGTTTTAGTTTCTTTTTTATTTATTTATTCATTTTGCAGGTTCCAACCTCAAGACCTGGAGGTTCAGCTGAGCGACGAATTGGCTGGATCCCTGCGACAACTCAAGGTACTTCCGGAACTTCTTAAATATCTGTTTTTGTTGCCCACTTTGACCTTTGCCAGTGAGGACACTGTGTCTATCAGTAATGAGTTTCGGTGATTTGCGGTATGTATTATCTTCAGCACTCATGCATTGTCTTATTCTAAGCTTTATCCCACTCTCTAATACTGCAGCGACCCACTTTACCCAGAGGGATCATTATAATTTCACTTTATCTAATTGCCAGTGGAAAATTCCAAGCGCTTCGCTCTTATCTGCTGCAATTATGTGTCTGAATAATATCCAAACCAGCCTTTGCGATGTGAATGGGATTTTATAATTTGGGTGGGAATTGTGAACCAAACAGTGACACAGACTCGTCTGGGATTTGTCTCTCTCTTCCTCATGTAATGCCGCGACTTTGCAGCCAGAGGGCAGCGTCCTCAAGGATCGCTTCAAGAGCCTGCAGAAGAGGAACCTGATTGAACCGCGCGAAAGAGCCAAGTAAGGACCTCGGTCACACTTACGTAACATGTCATTAAGGGTAACTGTGATCTACAGATTCAGAAGGGTCGTATCAACTGTAATTTCTGCCGGTGACCGCCTGCCTGTCTCTAACGCTCCTCATCTCCTCGCCTCTTAGGTTCAAGAGGAGACATAAAGTGAAGTACGTGGAGAAGAGGGCTTTTAGAGCAATCACTTAATGCTGTCCACCGGCCATGGAAGACGGACCACATTAAACTCAAATCCAACATGGAGCTGTGTGTATATATATATAAATATATGACTAACCGTTGAACCCTTTGAGACCACGTCTGGGAATAAGTCAATACAGAAATCTGTTCAGTCTGATGGATTTCCTGTTCTTGCATTTGTCATTAAATATCTTCATTTCCACAATAATATTCATGTAATGTTGTCTTAAATGATGTGTATCATTGCGTTGGGGTTTGCTGAGGTCAGCTGTCACGTCGTGGCCCTTCTCTCACACAAGCACAGGCTTGGAGCTTAGGTTAATGACAGCCGCAGCCATATGAAGTGTGAAAATGCACTGCAGCGAAACTGATCTGGATTACGTCTGTCTGAAGGTTACAAAAACGAGATTCTCATGCAGGGTTTTGCAACAAATGGCATTTAATCGCATCCGTTTTCAGATTCCAGAGTTCTATTATGACCAGTTTTCCTGTATAAGATGTCTACTTTTGATGTCAGGACCTTTTGTTCTTGATGATTTAAAAAGTTTACTATAGAAACGTCTGATGTTAACTATATACGAATGTGTAAAATCTCCATAATTGGATTATTTAATTAAACGGAGTTGGAAGTAGATTAATGAACGTCTCAAGAAGCAGACAGATGGGTCGGAGGAAGTTGATGTGTGATAATTGATTCCGACCCCGCTGACTTAAAACCATAATTGCCTTCAGTGTCCTGGTGTGAAAAAGGACACGCATTTGGTCCCAAGTGCCTGGAGGTACGCCAAAGCTTCTTATCCCTTAATCAGTGTGAAAATGTAAGCTTTTACATTTGCTGTCTGCAGAAGCCCTCACTCACCTTCGGTGTTTAAGTGCATTGTGGGTCTCGGACCACCTCGCAGTTCAGCAGCTTAACGGGTCTGTGCCTATTTGAACACAGGTCTGTGCCTATTTGAACCTACTGATTCAAGAACTTTTATTGTCATTACACACACGACAGACATGGTGGAACGAAATCCGTTTCCCCGGTCCCAGTACAAGCCTAGAAAAAAATATACTCAATATAAAATATACAATCAAAATATAAAATCTAAATCTAAAAATGTAGAATGTATTTGTTATTTACACAAGGTATAGAAGTATGGACATTAAAGTGACTAGTGATAAAATGGTAAAAGTGACAAGGTGTCCTGGTGAGGTAGTATGTAGTGGCATGGATTGTGCAAACTGCGCAGTGCAAATAATGTGTGTGTGCATGAAGAATTAACATACATCATCATAAATCCACCGGGTTACCATGGAAACACATCTACTACTTAGAACCTTGCAAACTGTTTGAAGGTGCATAACTGTGTACCTTAATCACCCCCAACACAATGAGCAAATTAAATATCAATCAAGTTCATATACTGAAATCGTGGAACTGATCCTTCCAGTAGATGAGAGCTGAATCCTATTTTTGTGCCTGTTGAGACTGGCATCGAAATATAGTTCCTGACCATTAATCATCATCAGCCTTATGATTCCAGTTTACAATACAAATGATTTTCCCTGCTTAGAAAAGCAAAAGAGTTTTAGTAGCTCAAACAGAAATATATGGAAAAGGATGAAAATGAAATATCTCAAGTAAAAGCAGAGGATGAGTTGAACCCTGTCCTGTGAAACCATGCCTTCATTTGAGGGGGGTGTAATGTGAAACTCAGGATCTCTCTACGAGTGAATCTGAGGGACCCTGAATCTGCTTTGCATCCAGGTGACTGCATTAGATGTAGACATCAAAGCTGAAAAAGGAGGAAAATAAAGTGTGGAAAATATAGAAGTTAACTGGAAAGTTTTTCGCTGTAGGGTGTCGTGTCTGTCATCATCCTCTATTTTTTCCCCGGAAAGTTCTTCTTAGTCGTTCTTCTCTGTTCAACTGGACCCATTTAACTCTTTTGAAAATGTTTTGTGGTTCATCTAAGAGACTTCTTCAGTTCTAGTAACTTTTTGAGGGAACCTGTATTTATAAACCTGTGTGTGTGTATGTGAGTCTGTATGTGTTAATCCAAATAGACGTAGACTTCCTTTATTGTCATTACACAGACACACACAATGAATCTGGTAACGAAATGTCATAGAATTGTCAGCTGATA
>JAPTHA010000006.1:4368082-4380646 GCA_029814585.1 Gymnapogon annona | reverse complement strand
CGACCCTGCAAAGTTTAGAGCTGGTTCAGAAAATAAGTGAGAGAGGAAGCATCTCTACATAGTTCTGACATCTCACATCTACCTTTTTGGGATTGTAAAAAAAAAAACAAGTTGGTACTTGGAAGGGAACACAGAAGACAGAAATACTTTTGATCAGTGACTCACCGTCAGACTCACATTGTTATTAATATCCCGAGCAATTCCTGATGGAGTTATTTAAAAGAAACATTATCCTGCCTTCAACCGCCACGGTTCATATATAGCAACAGCAAAACATCTTCATCTAAATGGGCTCAGTGGAAAAAAAATAACAGCAAAATTTGATGCAAGAACCCGTGGATCTATTTTAAAAAGGTTGTTTTGCATAATTGCTTATTTTAGATGACGAAGAGATAGAGGGCTACACTGACTTATTTTTGGGCCCGATTTATATTAAAGTTGTTAAATAAATATTTAGCAACTGACATGGACATTCAAATGTATTCAAATGGAAATAAATAAGGAAAGAATTATTAACAATAAACCTTCATAAACTAGATTTTTTAAAATGCAATGATGCAGTGCTCTTTTTAATCGCCAATGCAAAGAATTCTGCATTAGAAAAAAAAAATGGGTAACATAACAACCCTTGATTGTACATATGATGCAAGAGGCACATGGGTACCATTGTTTATTTTTCAATGTTGCATTTAATGGCTCTTTACACTGTATCTCTACAATGTGCTGCATTTTGGACACTTCATCAGAATGGATGTGTTTACAAAGCTAACATTTGGGACTAGTCTATTTCCTGGCATTAGTTCAAGACACTTTAAAAGGACTGAAAAAATAATGCTGTGAATTTGACAAAATAAATAAACTACAAGGAACTGTGTTCTTGAATCAACCAGACAAGTGCTACGCATGTTAGTCAGTCCGTGCTGCTGTGAGTGTGAGAGGTTGTCTTGTATTGTATGACTGTAATGGTTATGATGTCCATTAAAAATCTAAAATAAAGTATTTCATTACAAATATATATCTATATATGAAGCCTTTTCTTTGTTTGTTTGTCCTTAAGAACATTGTATAAATCTTGTAACAATGAATAGAAGGTTAGCAGATGGTTTTGTGTTCAGGGGAAGTTTGTGCTGGACTCTTTGCTGTGTTGGGAACCGTTTGCACTATTATTTTATTTGTTACATTTTATTTAAACCAACGTTGCACACTGATGCCGCTCTTAGAGGGGTCAGTAAAATACTCCTTTATATAAATATGATGCCTTGTAATTGCATACTGTGGTAAACCACAATATAAAGTAATTTTCTCTTATATGAATGAGTAACCCTTGCAGGCATAGTGGTTACTACAGTGAACAACTCGTTTGAAGTGTTTTTCTCTCACATGAATGAGTATTAACACTTTCAAGAGTGTAGGTAACTGAGTCTTCCGCTTCAAAATTATGTGAACAATAATCCAAACAATATTCTTAAATGTGAGCCACCAGACAAACTTCAAATAAGCACATGAGCACTGACACATTTTCCAAAATGAAACTTTAAATAATCCAGATTGGATGGTGCAGCTCTCACTTATTTACATTTCAAACAAGCCTACGGAGCCAACATCTCCATGTAATGAGTCATTTTGATTTGTTCCTGCGCCCTTTCATGCCCTCCAGATGCCCTCACAGTCACTGTCTCTTAATGTGCGCATTAAGCGAGTGGCCCTGTACAACAACCCACTAATGGCTTTGCTGCCAAGACTGCAGAGATTTACAGACACCACTGGCCTTATGGGAGCCGGTCAAAACAAAACAACACTGACAGCCGCTAACGGTCCGAGAATGCCACAGCGATTTGTGCGTGTGTGTGTGTCCGTGTGTATGCGTATGCGTGTGCGTGTATGTGTGAGACCATGTATATCTCTAGAAACAGAAAGGAGAGTTAGATGCGGAGAGGAAGAGCGACAGAGACAGTCAGTGGCTAATGGGTTTCCCACAGGGCCATCACTTACCGCAACTTGCAGAAAAAGTGGGAAGCCACGGGGGAGCGGCTATTAGGGAACTTCGGTCCTCATCCACTAACAAGACCACAGAGAGGATCCTTTTTAAGACAGACTTTTCCGCCTTAAAAAAAAAAAAAAAAGAAACTAACGAACACATGACAAGAGCAAATAAAGTTTTAATGGCCATAAGTGTTTAAGTCGTCGTCTTGGCTCAGTCTAATGCAGTTCATATAGTCATATAGGTCATAAAACATTTACGCCCACAGACATTTATAAGGTGCATGCAATGAATATTATACTTTTATCATATTATGCACTCATTATGCTCAATGTATACACTTATATTCTACTATTTATTATGTTTTTATGACTGGATGCAAAAAAAGAAGTAGGATGTTCTACAAGTTATGGAACCATTTATAAACTACATGGAAAATTTACCAGCACACCACATTGGTTCAGCTTGATATACCCGAGCGGGGCTTGCAAGCCTTAGGTCTCTATGTGACTCATGCAGTTCACTTATTTACGTGTTTTTTTTCACTGTTTTTTGTTGTTCTTTGTATTTTGTCTGTTGTCTCCGATCTTGTCATTGTGGGTTGTGAATGCCATCTTGAAGTGTATGATTGTAACTGTAATATTGTCTAATGAAAAACAAAAATCCTGAAGTAAGTTCATTCATTCATCCATTCATCTTCCAAAGCCGCTGCATCCTTTGCAGGGTCGCAGGGGTCACTGGAGCCTATCCCAGCCACTCAGGCCAAAGGAAGGGTGGGGGAACCTGGACAAGTCGCCGAGGTGAAGTCTCTTGCCCAAGGACACAACGGCACATGATCAGGAGAGAGCGGGAATCGAACCGCCAACCCTTCGGTTTACCAGACGACCTGCTCTACCAGCTGAGCCACGGCCGCCCCGCCCCAAAGTAAGTTATTATAATTCATCCATGGAAGGATTAACTTCTGTAATGACTACTGTATTAAGAGTATAAATGAGAACACCCCAGTATTCATCATGGATTGTTTAGGGAGCGCTAGACGTCACTTCTTTACACGGATCCGCTTCTACAGGGTCCAGACCTGAACTACAGTGGGAAAAGTTGGGGATGTTCTGAAGAAGACCTGATGCTGCACTGACTCTCTCATCATCAGTACAAGATCTTGGCAAAAATACATGAATACAAATCTGGAATGAAATAAATGTTGTGACATTTATTGCAACATTTTGTAAACACTCTGCGGCATAAATAATTCCAGACCGAGTGTGTTCTGTAATCAAAGCTAAAGGAGAAAAGTCCACATACTGTAGTCCTTCTTTATAGACAGGCTGTTACCTAATGTATATTAACGTGCTGTGGAGATGTGACCTACGCATACGTAAGAACAACCAGTTTGGGTGGAGAGCAAACCCTACATGGAACATACCATATGATGCAATACAATATGATACAAAAGGCTGTTAATTTAAATAAATTTCTTAGGCACAGCAAACAAACATACATCTATACATACACACACACACACACACATAAACCACAGCAATAAACACACATACATCTATACATACACACACAAACATAAACTACATCAATAAACACACATACATCAATATATACATATTATTTTTATTATTATTTCTTTCTATTATTTTATTATTTAGATTTTTTTATATTATTATTTTGGTTTTTTAAAATTTCCCCTCTGGAGACTAATAAAGATATATTCAATTCAATTCAATTCAATTCAATTTGTATTGCACTGTTTTCATTGCAGTTATCTTCAAATTGAAATGAATACAGCATCATCTTTCAAGAAACACATTCATGTTATTTCTCCTCTAGATCTATATACATAATATTAAGTTATGAAATGTCATAAATTTGATGATTTCACTAGTGTTTCCTTCCACGGAGAAAACAACAGTGAATTAAATGCACTTTGCTGGATGGTCAGTCATTGGTACAAGGACCGCCTCAGAAAGTCTCTGTATTTTTCATGTCCCTGTGTCTTTTACATCTTGCTTCATTTTTATTGCTTCCTCCACATCATTTTCATCTTCTTTATGTCTTTCAATGTTGGATTTCATGAGGCTTTTATGAGGTCCTCTCTCATGAAGTCTTCCAGAGAACACTGCTCTTCATCCTTGTTCTTAATTAAGGAAATCAATTCACATATTAGTATCGTGATTTCACTTTCTCTACAAAAAGGATCTAAAAAAAGGATCTATTTAATTAATTTATTGATTTTAAGAATGTAAGAGTATTATATAACTGTACCCAGCATGTTATCAAGCAGTAAATGTTAAAATGAAGCTCAGAATTAACCCATAAAGACCCATTGTTTCTTTGACGTCAGTTCCCAAAGGAATTTCTCTCTCTGTTTAACCATTCAGTGATCTATCACCATTTATTATAGTATTATCCTGTGTGTTTTGCATTTTTCACTGTAAATCATGTGTTTTCCTATATTTAACTTTTTAGATTTTATGTAGATGTTCATGAAAACTGGTGGTAAATGAAAACGTTCTTATACCAAAACAGAGAAAATTGAAGAAAATATCAATAAAGATATCATCAAGTAAACATAAACCCAGCGTGTCCATACACTATAGTTCATCAAACTCCATGGGTTTTACTGGCGAATCAAGGTTGTAGAAGATGACAGCATTTCCATGGTAACTACAGAGCCTCTGAACATCCAAATGGGTCATATTTGCTTAGCATGAAAAGATTAAAAACTGCATTTTACATTAATTATTCACATGTATTGATAGAATTAATGGATCAACAAGGATTAAACAGTGACGTCAGAGGGATTTGGTGAAAGGTGGATGTTTGGGTCTTTATGGGTTTGAACATTTGCTTAAATCTTAAAGAGACAGAACTATTTACCAAAATAATATTTCTCAATATTTTACCTTTGCCAAGTGATTTATCACTAGGTATTATAATATAACCATATGCATTTTGCATCTTTCAGTGAAAGTCATGTCCCCATATAATGATCAGGTATATGTTGATAAAAGCTCAACAAATCCAAATTACTGTATATTATAGAAAATTTGAGAAAAGTGAGGAAAAAGTGACTTTCAGCAAAATATATGACTGGACATTCAAACAAATATTTACAATTATTAACATTTGTCAAATTACACAGCTTTTATTAATGTTCCAGAAGACTGTGTTTCCATCTTTATTGCAGTCTCAGAAAAATCCAAATCAGCCAAATTGGATGCTGTTGAAAAGAGAAATGGTATTTTGCTTCAATGATTGAATTTACTGTCATAATAAAACCAATGGTTCAAAAGTTATTAAGCATTAAACAAGTTTAGCACTTGAAGGGTTAAAGTCTTGACAATGTAAGTTCAATCCTCTGTCTCCGTGTTTGTAGATGACCTCTGGATTCGAGCAACTCATTTTTCACTCTTCACGAGCATGGATGCAGCCATATGAATATGAATATGAATCTAGTGCATATATATGATATGAATGGAAAGCTCATTAATAATACAGGAAGGTCCTCTTGATCTGATTACATGATTATTCGTGAGGGTGGGGGATATCTGACAAAGATCGATTGGTTTAGAGGAATTGGGGGTTTTTTTTGCACAGAGCTGCACATAAAACATTGAACTAATGAACGTGTTTGGTTAACATGAGCGCGTGCACACATATGGTATACAGTATGGCAGATTTTAGCTGCTTTTCCGTGGCGCCACCAGATCCACACAAACACCATGTTTGTTTCAAATGATTGAAATTCTGCTCCAGTAAGCTGTCCCTCTACAGTATTTCACCATCCATCTCCTAATCAATCCATTCATTCGCTCTGCCAGTCACTGGTCCATATGTTCATTCAGCCAACCCTACAGTAATGTGATTTGCTCCACACAGACCACACAGCTCTTGGCTCTTTCATTGCCTGTCACTCAGTCCTTCCTATCAATCTCTCAAGCTAATACAAGGGTTGTAGTGAACGGCTCCAGCCACCATCAGCTGTTTCTTTGTCTGCAAATATAACAATAATCCTGTAGGTTTTTACATTTACATTTGCATCCATTTGCATTCATGTGTACAGTGACAGTTAATGAAATGCAAGTTACATGCAAGGTCTTTGTTATCCTTTTCTTCTTTGCAACTTGTTCATGAAATGTACTGACGGTAGAGTAAGGTATGGTACTATCCACTAATGTTGAGGAGCAGCAGGTTTGAACCGTCTATCAAACCAGAGCGTCTGTGTATGTAATAATAGACCCAATATATAGTTTTTACAGGTGTGACATAAATGTCTATGCGTTTCTATGGCAACGTCTGTCAGAGGAGTTTATTTTCAAGCCACCTATCCTCTTGTGGAAAAAAATAACCAGTCTTGGTCTGTATTTCTGTGCTTCATGGTCACTGTTTAGAGGAAATTCCAAGATCCTTTATGACACTGAAATGAAGTCACAGTATCGATATACCAAAACCAAAAGAATAGAATTACAAAGTGATCATTATATAGAATGGTTCCTTCCAAATTAGATTTTTATTAAATAATATAATTCTTCTGCTACCATTGAGTCACATGACCATCATTACTTTGTTGCTGTAGAGACATTTTGATACTCTTAGATACCGTTGGGTAGACTTGTATATCGAGTACTGCATCATATATAAATCTAAATGTTGTTTTATGTTAAAAGTAATATGTTATAGCGACCATGTATCCAGTGCAACTAACCAAAGGTAGGATATTTCTCTCTAAGATTTGATAAAGCGCAGTATCAATATTTGACAATACCTCAATAATGTGCAGTACTTGAATAAATGTACTCAGTATATTCTCGTGTATCGTTTTATGTGATTTTTTCGACTCAGACTCAGTCATGTGCGTGGAGTGCCCCCTGGTGGTGGAGACAACGAATAATAATAATATTAAAACGCGCTGGTACAGTGTTTGTCCCTCGCCGCTTCCCTTACTCGGGGTTTTCATCATGGCGGCAGCCTTGTGGGTAAGTAACCTTTCAAATTTCTTAATATCATTTCATTTACTTTCGCCACTGTCGACAGTTTAACGTTGGTTGTTCCATTAGAGAACACCTAGTAACAAAAACTTCCTATAAGAATAAATTATTGTTCGACCTGTCTACCAGTTATCTCCTTCAAACATAAAAATGTGCCACAGACGACAGAAGTGCTCGTTGGCTAGTGTTTTCAAGATAAGGAGATAAAGTGATATTAGATTCATACATGTCGTTTTCTGAATAAATGTAATGTCTTTTATAGCAGTAAATTGAGTGTAAATATTATTTAGGCAGTAAACTCAAGTACAACTGGTAGCTCAGTGTCAAATATTCCTTTTAAATAAACCCCTTTTTATTAAAATTCCAATTAATGTTGCCCCAGGTAAGGATTACTTACATTTCTTTACTAATTATCTTAATCTGTTAATTTACTGGTAGCTAAAATGTAATTTTGTATTCTGTACAATCTAACTAGATGTAAGTGTAAGTGAATCAGTACCTCTAAAAAATGGTTAAAAATAAATAAACAAACATTATTTATGTTCAATATATTTAGGGGAGAGACATGAGATTTTACTGCACAATTATCTGTTTTATTCAATAGATATCACAGGCTTCTTATTGTCCATTGAAACAAATTTTTACACTATATTTGTGGCTGCTTTTTCTTCTTTTTTGCACTAGGAAGAAGTATTACCTGTCTTAAACCATCTGACTTTTAATTTCCAATACAGCAGTATGCACTGAAACAGGAGGAAGGCAGAGGGTACACACTTGATGAAAATGAGTCTGATTAACTGCACTGTATCACGTCATTTATAACATTGCACTGATATTATCATAAGGCCAGTTTTATTGCCAGTACACTGTGCTGAAATTGCAATTACCTCTAAGTAGTTTTAACTATGTTTCTTGATTATATGTGGTTATTTTCTCCTGCTAGACTGCAGATACATCTGTGCCCTTAGTTGAGTTCACGCATAACAACAACCACAGAGAAAAATGTTATGAAAATAGCTTAGCGTGCTGACTTTTCTCTATTTCTGTCTGAAGTGCCTTCCTCTGTCTCTCTGCCCAGTCACTACACAGATGCTGCCAGCGGCCAGCTCTCTTCACTGTTGCTAGGCGACCATGGAGCTCCAACTCAGTTATCCGACCTCCTTTGCACACAAGGCTCCTCCTTTACCTCACCCAGCGTTTTTATGATGTAGAGATGCTCCTAACCTGGATGTTTAACAGGAAGAGGAGGGGAATTCAAAAGAAGAATGCGTAAGGAACATTTCATCTGGCTTTAAACCCGAAGGTTAAGGTGGTAGAATTTAGTTTGTCATTATAAACCACTGGTGACCTTCACTGACATTTTTAATTCTGCCTTTTGCAGTTATTTGTCATACGCTGCGGGGGTTTATGGTCCACAAGTAGCAGCAACATATTTCATCTTGAATCTAAAAGGAGGACTCAGGTAACTACTACTACTATTGAAAGGTTCCACTTCCTATTACCATTGAGGTCAGGCAATGCCTGTGTATTTCACATAATATCAACATGTCTGCATATTTAAAATGTATTTATTGCACAATATATTCTTGTTTATGGCTTTTATTTAGTTTTCTTGTTTAGGTTTTATTTGAAAACAAGTTGATGAAGATGAAAGCTTTGTGTACTGAAAATGATTTGAGCATGATGACCATACAAAATGAGGTACAATTTTTAAAAAATATGAGGGAATCACAATGTGAGGAAAGTGCAATTTAAGCATCTATTTAAATGAAGAAACAGATTCAGCCATCATGATGTCCACTGATGTGTAATATTTTCACTGTTTGTAGTACTGTTTACATTGATGTGCAGTATTTACACTCTTTATAGTACTGTTTTACACTGATGTGTGGTAGTTTCACTGTTTATAGTTCTGTTTACATTGTTACATTGTTACTGTCCATCTTATTTATTTCTTATTTATATTGACTGTGTGAATTTTTGTGCCACCTTGCACTGCAGCCACTCTTGGTTTTTAGATTCACTCAGCAGTTGTCCACTTTTCTATCTTTCATATTTATCTTGGGTTATCAGTTGCCAATATATGACATTTCGTTACAAGATTCATTGTGTGCGTCTGTGTAATGACAATAAAGGAAGTCTAAGTCTGAATGACTGTTGCAATGACTGGGATGGTGCTGATCGCAAATACTCCATCACCTTTTGTTGTTTAGTTTTGAAATTGAGGCAACCAGATGAGTAGGATTTGTGGATCTCTGTGGTTGTTTTGAATACATCGGGATAAAAAAGGCAGGAGATAGATTTTGGTGCCTAAAATCATTCAGAACGTTAAAAGTAAAGAGACAAATGTTCAAATGATCACCCACTGGCAGAAAGTACAAAGATGGAAGTATAGATGTTTCTTTCCATTATTTGTATCCTGTCAGAATTCTAGCTATTGCATTCAGGATTAAATAGAAAACATATACATAAACAAATAACTGATTCAAGATCTACTGTATTTAAAATTATTACATGTCATGTCAATCTGCTCTGAACTGGCTATGGGATCCAAATGAAACAATTTGACGATGGTTTGAAATGACACGACAGGGTCATTTATGATGTTCTGAATCACTATTACATTGTTAATAAATTTGCACAGGACATTTTGTTTAATGTATTTTATAATTCTCCTTATTTTTATGTATTTATTTCTGTAACGTGTGCTACTTTTCTAGGTATAAAAACCAACCAGACTGGCTCCGTGCAAACAAAAAGGGTAAATTCAGTTGGGACTTTATGAACTACAAAGATGTCCAGATAGAGGAAATAGACCTGAGCAACACAGTGGTCAACTACAGAGGACTAGGAAACTTAGGTACACAACTCCAGTCTTTTCATTCTTCAGTCTTGCTGAGCTTTACCCTCTTGGTTTAATATCAATGCACATGCCTCTGCAATTATCATTTTTTTTCTTTTTAATTCCAAGAATAAATGTAATTCAGTACATTCATGTGAGTATTTGACCTGTCTGATAAAAAGCGTCCCTTTTTCTTTTCCCAGACACGCAACGATTTTTGCGGACACTGTCATTAAAAGGTTGTCCTGAGGTGGACGACTGGTTTCTGGCCAGGCTTCATGTATTCCAGGACTCTCTGGAGGAGCTGGACATCTCTCACTGTCCCCGCATCACCACCGGAGGCCTGGCTGCGCTCAGGAATCTGAAGTATTTCAAGTTTTTTGGCTCAATATGACGTAGGTTCACAACTGTTGCCCAACACTGTTGTATTAATGTCCCACTCTGATGTGTGTTGTGTAGAGGGCTGAAACGTCTGGATGTGTCATCCCTCCCTGGAATTGAAAGTCCTGGATTGGTCGTCATTCTGCTGGAGGACATGTTGCCAAAGTGCAACATAGTAGCGACTGGATATGACTTCAGTTTAGTCCCGGAGGATGACGAGGGTAAGGTGGAGCATATGCAAGGGCAGAGGTAGTGCATGAAGAGACTAAAATAAGAAGATGCAAAGTAAGAATGTGCTGCTGTCAGACCTGATAAATACAATTATCTTTGTGATTTGACAATGTGTGTGAATACGTCACAAAAGACAGACTGAAACACTGAAAGAAACATTGTTTTACAAACAACTCATCCAACATAGGCACTCGGACGAGGCTCAATTAGGATGCTGTGGATGTTTCTCATATTGTGTAGGCTAATCATGACGATGTACTCAGTTGTATTAGATCTTAAAGGCTCTTTGTATAATATCTATGGAAATGTAGCAGTGAAGGTGTTGACTTGAGCCAAATGTCCTCATCCCCCCCACCCCATTCTGTACAAAATGAAACCACCTGACCCCTCAACAGACATTCTAAGCAAGAAATACAACTGTTTTTTCTATGTTATATTTATTATTAAATAACTATGATTAAAATCAGCCTAAAGCTTATATACTGGACCTTTAACAGATTTAAGAATACTTTTAAAATGGCAACCTCCAGTGAGATCTCTGACAAGACAAGCAGAAGAAGAGTTTGAAATAAAAATGCACAACCTCATATTTGTTGAATTGTTTGATGTTTCCACAGAGTCAAACGTTCTTATAATTCTTTTGTCATGTCCAACATGTTCATATTAAATGGGTTTTCATAGCTATTGATCGTATATCAGGTCTCCCCCCCCATTTTTCTGTAAGTGAGCAGTTATTTGATGTATTGTAAATATGCTGTCTCTGTCTGTAAATATAATAAAGTGCTTATTATCTTATTATTGTAGATCATTTTGTTTTGTCTGTAAAACTATGTTGTGTTTTGCACGCTTTGAAATCCATATGGCCACACATTACAGAATTAGTACTGTCTATTTGGTGACAGCTAAAGCCTGTAATCCAATGTGAGCCATGCACTGCAACGGTGACGGAGCCCACAGTGGTTGAAGACTTGACACAGACGATATGTGAAGGTCATAGGGATGAAGATATTACCACATCGGTATGTAAAGATATAGTACTTTGTGCACTTGAAAACCATGTTAGATTCTGTCGAGTAAAAAAAGCTAAATCCAAGCATGCAAAACGTGTTTCCTGTTGTGTCTTTATGTGTGTGTGTGTGTGTGTAAACAAACGACATGGATTCCTTTTTCTTATTAACATTAGCCGTGCATATCCACATATCCCTGACTTTTTTCTGTACTCGTCACTTAAAAAAATGTGGCGGAATATTTAATCACACACTGAAGTAGGAACTGATGTTTCCATTGGATCCATAATAAGCACGGACCGTATTTGTGACGGACAACAACACGGTACAACGCAGTGGCAGTTGTAGAGCGGATATCTAGTAGATTACTAAAGCATAGGGATTTAATTGATTGTCATTCGGACATTTGTGACTGAAGGGTCTCAGTAGACGGATAAATGTCTGATGCACCAGGTAGGATGGCTGTCCGATCTTCGAATATTTTGAAAGTCGGTCGGTGTTACGCCGCGTTAATCCGGTAGCTTTGCTGCTAACGCTAACATTCCCCGAGTTGATCTTTACATGTTTGATTTTGCTTGTTGTAGAACCTCCTAAAAGCGAAGAAGAGGAGCAGGTTACGCCAGAACTCGAGGTTGGCAAACATTATCTTAATTAATGACACTAACATTGTTTGTGTGTATGTTACCCAGTGGGTGGGGTTTATGCTGCTCTGAAAGGTACAGCAATGGTGGAAGATGTATTTATTTACACAAATCCCCGGATGAAATCACTAGTACCACACTAATCATTGCTTTGGTCTAATCAAGACCAAAGCAAAGTATTTAGCAAATTCCAATGGATAAATAAAGAAGCCAAATTCAATTCAACTGAAAACAATTTATCTTGAAGGACAATTTAGGGCATATGGAGCAGTAAACAAACAAACAAAAACTAACAAAAACAAACAAAAACAGATAAATAAACATACTATATACATATAAACATAAATTAGTAAAATAACAAATAATAATGGAGCAACAAGGCGCAGTTGTGCAAAGAGTCCCACATGTAAACTAGATGTAGACTGAATGTGTGGAGTCTACATTGAGAGAGGTGGGAGAAGTGTAGGTGTCATGAAGTTGA
>JAPTHA010000006.1:4267198-4283499 GCA_029814585.1 Gymnapogon annona | reverse complement strand
TATAATATATTCATATGTCAAGGTTAAACAAATCTACAAAGCAAAAAAAAGGCATATGTACATGTTAACCCTGTCCCAGAAAACAATAGAGACCCAATTCTGAAGCTTCACCAAATTCATCTTGCATCCTTTCCTTGTGTGTTTCGAGTGTTGTGTTAAAACAAAGCGCACACACACTCACACGAGGTCTATGGTTCTGCGCGATGGCAACCGACAGGACACGAATCGGTTAAACGAACCACTGCAGCTCAATAGGATGAAGGCAAAGATATGGAGTGTAGCATTTCCTGTGATGCGCGTGTGCTTCCAAGTCTGTGGCACTGAAAACTGAATGAAGCAAGAGCGCGCAGGCCGTTGCTGCGCTGACACGCACTACAGCCCTGGCTGGATCTGTCACATTTCAAGGCATGTAACAAACACACCAATGTTCAACTTGTTCGTACCATCTCCATCACAATGTTTCAACTGACACTCTTGCAGTGTGTGTGTATGTTTAGTTTATGGATATGAATAGATGTAAACGTGTCTGCTTTGTTCCTAGGTGTGTGTGTATGCGTCTATCAGGAACGCTGCCTTTCTTTCAATGCACAGATGTCTTCTGTCTGTCTGATGGACTGTTGTGTGGTCACATTATACCATACACGTCTTGGTGTGCACGAAAGCAGCAGCATCTATTATTTTTGTTGTTGTTGTTTCTTTTGATGGAAAAATTGTGAAAAAAGAAAAAAAATTGAAATGGTCAATGAGGAGCAGAGGGCCTGGCAACTTCTGAGGAGTTGATGTGGGTACGTTTGTTAGTTTGTTTGTTTTCTCAATTTTTGTTAAGAAACCAGATCAGCAGGTGCTGATGGGTCCGTTAAGCAGACGTTGCCTGGATTTAGTCCAGACGTGGTCCTGGTGGCTCCTCCCACCCACCTCTAAGCCCTCCCTCAAGCCTCTTGGGGGGGGGGCCTTTTCAGGTCCCTGATCTGTTTGACCAGGTATGTCTTTTCGTCATTGAATTGTTCGTCCTCTGTTCTATCATTCTGGAACTTGCTGAGAAACTCGATGAGTTTGGTCTGGTTCTTCAGCAGAATGTCCAAGATGGGCTGTGTCTTGTTGGGGTTGGCCACGAACACCTGGGGGAGGACGTTGGGAGAATGGGGATAGTAAGAGAAGTAGACATTTTTTACTCCCAACACTCGTTCATACTGAATTTACAATAGCATTGTGATGCATGTTACAGATTATATATATTTATATAGTACAAATATTATGTACATTATATAGCGTATGTTTGTAGTGTTTGAACATGACTGATATTGTCCTATGAAAAGTCCAATATAAAATATAAGAAAGAAAGACTTTTGGTACATCTTCATTTGTTTCTTTACATGATGTTATGGCATGAAAGCCAACAAAAGACAGGAAAAAAATGTACTGTTATAGTTATCAAAGAATTAATCAATCAATCAGTCTTTATTTGCATTATTTGTTTACACAAGCAAGTTAACCTTTGCTCATTGTTCAGATATTCGATATTTAAGATAATCAAACATAACAGTTTAACGGAAAGGAAGATAAGTGAAAATAAAACAAAGATCACTTATCATTTCTAATACAGCAGAGTATGGCAGTACAGGTTTTATTTGTTCCATCACTGAGTTTGTTTGGCCATTTACAAATCAATTATCCAGATTAAAAAGAAATACCTCTCCGTTTTTAAGATCCAGTAGGTGATGCTGGTTTAGAGCAGTATATTTCTGCCCTGGTATTAAATTTCATCATATCTCTTCATGGGGTTAAGAATGTTTAAGACACACACTTCAAACACACCTCAAAGTGTCACTTTTACCTTAAAAACGTGAAACGCCTCGAACTGGATGTTGCGACTCTTGTCCCGTAGCAGGTTCATCATGAGTTTGAGATTCTCAGGCTTGCTGATGTATTTCGTCATGATGGTGAAGTTGTGCCGGTCGAGGAGCAGCTCCCCCAGTAACTAAGTTATGTCAGAGAAACAGGGAGCATTCATGTCACAGATGACCGAGTGTGTGTCTTTCATAATGGGGTCATAAATGGACAAAATCTCATTAGACAGGAAACTCCACATCTCAATCAGACAGGAAGCACCACATCGCAATCGGTCTCTGGGTGCATTTCTAAATCTCCGCCACTCGATGGCGATCACAACATGGTGATCAAGAGCAGCGCCTTTTTGGTGAAACCCTACACCTTACACAGACACAAGACCCCCCCAACAGACACGTACATACACACCATCTTTAAATAGATCACTAAATTGAGTTGCACCACAAGATGTAACCTGTTTACTGGGGCATGACCTGGGGTCCTTACCTTGAGGGACTGCCTTTTAGTCACGTAGTTTTCCGAGTGGAGTAACTTTTCATATTCGCTAAAGAACTAGAAAAAAAATGGAGAAGTATTGAGAGAGGACAGGGGGTGGGTGGGTTGGAGACAAAACAGTCATCTAAATATGTCAAGTAGTGGTTTCACAATTACATCCGCGTCTGTTATCAAAACACAGTGACAGGAAAATGAGTGTTTCTCTCGCAGACTGACAGTTACTTTGTGCTCCAATAATGTCCCAAATGGCTGGTTTCATGATGTCAGAATGTGACAAACACGCCCACCAACTTAGGCTTTATTTTAAATGGAGTTAGTGAAGAGAAAATGGTTTAGATCACAGATGTCAAACATGCGGCAGATGTTAAACATGTGGCCCGGGGCCAAACCCGGCCTCTGAGAGGGTTAGGGTCTGGCCTCTGAGACGGATTTGTGTAATGCTACGTATTATTATAATAATAATGATGGTGACTTCTTTCTGCTTTTTCCCTTCTGGGGTCGCCACAGCAAATAATATTATAATATTAGTTCAGGTTCCACATTCAGACCAATTCCATCTCAGGTGGGTCAAAGATCACTAAAATTTCTATTTCTTTCAATTTCGTTGTACTTGTTGCAATGACAATAAAGACATTCTATTCTATAAAATACTACCATGATTTGAGTCCTTTCGACTTTTTCCCTTCCAGTGTCACCACAACAAATCCAATTTGCATATTTGATTTGGCAGTTTGTTTTTTACATCGGACGCCCTTCCTGACACAACTGGTCTTTAACCGGCACAATGAGACACACGCCCGTCATGGCTACAGTAGGCAGTAGCGTGAAGGGTCTTTGCCCAAGGACCCATCCCGGGAATCGAACCCGGGTCGCCTATACACCAGCCCAGTGCCTTAGCAACTGAGCTATCCAGCCCCAGTAAAACACTACCATAATAACCAATAAATATAACTCCAAATGTTTTCACGTATTTACAGTAAAACAAAGTATAGCTTTGAAAAAAATGGAAATAACCTGAACAAATACGAAGAACCTGAAATTACTTAAGAGAAATCAGTGCAATTATTAATGTGATTCGAAATATGAACTGTCAGCACAATGTACATGTGTAAATAATAAACTGAATGTTAAAATGACACTCCTCTTTTAAGATTGTTCGTGTTTATTGACTTTGCCTTACAGGATAGTTTTTAGATGTAAACATTTCCATGGGGTATTTGACTTGTTTCACCCAAAAACACAGGGAAAAGTTTAGAGTTGATATTTATGTTATTATTGTACTGGTTTGGCCCAATTGAGATCACATTCATTTGAATGTGGCTCCTGAAGTGAAAGGAGTTTGACACCCCGAGTTTGGATCATCCACAGCTTGTGGACACAGTGACGTAAAGTTGAACCAATGTGTATATATTCCAAAGAAACCAGCATTCTTTGAACAACAGATAAATGATCAATCACCATTTGTTCCTGTTCGTTCACTGTCACGGTTGCTAAATATAATAATGACAGAACGCACTGAAAGTTCATTGTACACCGCCCCTTTGTGGTTAATTGCTTTTAATCAATGTTCAGCTGCTCAGTTGGTAATACACCGGGCTGGTGCATAGGGGACCTATGTTTCAATCCCCGGGAGGAGCATCCAGTGGGTTGTGTCAGGAAGGGCATCGCCGTAAAAACTCCTGCCAAATCAAATATGCTGTGGCGACCCCGGAAGGGAAAAAGCTGCAAGAAATCAATCAATGCTCAGCTGCGAATCAGGTTGGAAAGGAAAAAATCTAAAATCAATAACATTCAAGTCTCCTTCACTGCATCTGCTCACACTGAATTTGCTTCCAATTCCACCACAGTGACATAAATGTTACTTCGTTTCGGTACCAGCGTGTACTTACTCGGTCGTAATGTTGCTCCAGAAACTCGGCACTCAGTAGCTTGTGCCTTGTGAGGAGATCCTGGAAATAGATTCAGCAACAGATTCAGACTGAATGGTCGTGACTGAGCCTGGCCGTGACCGTGACTTAAGGGGTGTGAGCAAGGGGTGTCAACATATGTCTCTCTCTGACTCATGGTTAACTTACGTAATTTCTTTGTTTTCTTGGTTTTTTCTGTTGTCTCTGATCCTGTCATTGTGGGTTGTGAATGTCATCTTGTAGTGTATGAATGTTACTGTAATATTGTCTAAAGAATAAATAAATATTTTAAAAAAGAATGTCATTGTACAACAATCTCAGAATGCAATACTCAGAAAGTAGTACTATTTCACTGAAGAGCCTGACCCTGTGTTTACACAGGCTTTTTGGGTTACAGTATAATTAGTGATGTTTGTGGACATAATCCTTTCTGAAGACATAACAAAACAGGTTTATCTGTTGCAATTAGTTTGGCAGTAAGCCATTTTAGAGTTAAAACTGTATTATGAAAGGAACGTAGGATTTAATGTCAGAACTAAAACTCAACCACAACATTCAGGCACATGAACAGGCTGGCCTGCATGACACAACAACACTATGCAGAGTGACCCCAGATAACCTTTTGATACTCTGAAGCATCCCATCTCAAGATGGAAGCACTCAAAGTGACTCAAATAATGATGTGTGTTGTTCATGTTGGTCTCACGTTCTGTTATTTATTTTCATTTTATTTATTCACACTCTGGTGGAGCCAATCACCGACCATTCATACGGGAGTGCAGGTAAAGCTGGGGTGAAGTGTCTCCAAGGACACAACGGCACATGACACAACCTTGACCCCTTCGATTTTTGGACGACCCACTCTACCTCATGAGCCACAGCCATGCTCTATTCTTCTGACTAGTTGAATCAAAAGAAATGTTCCACTATGTTTCAGACGTGAGGACTAATGCACTGATTCCAACAATTTCAAACAGCTGGACCAGCTCACCTTGAAAGTGGCAAATGCATCTGAGGCGATGTCAAATGTGGACATCTCCACATATCTGAAGAAGTCGTAGAACTGCTCCGACCACAGCGTGATCTTGGCCAATGGTTCGTGTCTGATGCATTCCCGCAGCATGATACCACAGTTGAGAGCAATCTCTGGAGACTCGTACCTATACACAGATGCACCGCGGGGTACATTGATTCAACTAGTCACTGAAACTCTCCCATCTGCATGATTAGTAACGGTGCGGGAATTACACCGATGCATGAATTTCACATCAAAGCAGTTACACTACAATTTATAACCAAGGATCATTAAACAGATGTGTGTGAAGCGCCCTCACCCTTTGAGCAACATGAAGAGTATATTCTGTTGGGTGCAGAGGTATTCGACCGTAGGCGTCCGAGTACCAATCTGACGCCTCAGGATGTTATTAAAGATCTGAGCCACATCCTTCTTACCCTGGAGGTAGGAGATAAACAACATTCATAAAGCAGAGATTAACATATAAAAGACAGAAAATGTGAAGTCCATTATCTGCAAAACACTTCCGTATAGTTCAATCACTTGTGCTGGAGACGTAGAACCCGCAGTGCAACTCCCCAGAGTGCCTTTGAAACGTAATGCCTCAGACGTCTTCATATCTGCACTGCTGTAATAACATTTAATTATTTAATTACATTTTAACTGTTAACGCAAACGTGACATGAAACAAACATCCAGTTAGAGCTGTGCTTCTCTATTATTTTCTGATGTATGAATGTAACTGATATATCCTCCAATTAAAAATCTACATAAAATTATTTTTAAAAAGAAGGAGGAATAGAAGATCATACAACAGAATGAGTCATGCTGTGATGAGGTGAGTCAGGGACGCCTGCTGCAGCCGTTGCCACACGTCAGCGGTCGGGCATATTGCGCCGAGACATGACTTTGCCCACGTACTTTAACCACACGAGCGGGTTTGACACAAGCTCTTCTGTGGATCTTTGCATAAGCCTGAACCTCCTTCTCCTGTGCTGACCTATTTCTTTAGTTTGTACGCAAGCTTGTGTTAACACGTTCAATGCTCTCGTGAGGCGCTTTCCCACCCACTGTAGGAACCTTTTTAGTTCTTAGAGCTTTTCTTCACGCATTCCCACAGCACAGGAACCATGAACTATGGCCGTAATTCATAGAACCTTTGTAGTTCCTATTCACAGGCAGGGTGTTTATTAGTTCTACAGGAACTATATGACATGGGTGTTTGCTGATTGGCAGACCTCAGCCCACGCCCATTTCTGCATCTTACAGAAGAGAGTGTGTTAGGGGTGAATATAGTGCGGCTGTGATCAGATCAGATCACATAAGTCCTGTTGCTCTAATATAACAGTATACAACTGATCTACAGACAACATTTATTAGTTAACTGAACACTTTAAGTGGCCTTTTCAGCTTTCCATTTGGAGCGTGATTTGTAGTATTTCAGCTCTCAGATCAGCATCTGTGTGAACTTCTGAGAAGACAATGAACTTACGTCTGCTCCATAAACAGATGAAGAGAAGACAGTAGAGTGGACACGCTCAGTGTGTTGTTGACAAATGATTATGGGAAGCCCACCTTCTACTATACTCAGGAGACACCACTAAACACTTTATGGAGATTGTCTTGGACTCATTCGTATTATATATTATTGAAATGTGGACTTACTTAAATACTTTGTATGTTAATATAATTTTCGATCCCTGTGTGTGTGTGTTAGTTGTAGTGTGTGTAAAAGTGCTTTGGAGGATGCACAATAAAATCACGCCACGCTGCTCCATACCATGGTTCTACTGTCTGTGTGAATGCACAACATGAAAGTTTGCCTGGGGAGAGTAGTTCTTACAACTTGGTTACAGGTACAGGATAGGGACTAAAACTAAGAGAAAAACTCTGGCAAAGTGGCCATGGTTTCTCTTTATATTTTACCCTTACACTTCAAGTCTCACCTCAAAGTCGATGAGCTGTAAGTCTGCGATCAAGGTGCTGAGCAGACCACTGTTGTAGAGCTCCTGGGCCAGCTGGGCCACGGCTTCTGTCTGGGGCTCTTTCTCATTAGTGCCGTACAAGATCTCCTTCATGGCCACCAGACTCTTCGACACCTCCTCTGTTGCCTGAATAGAATCAGAACCAGAATAGCCTTTGTCATTGTACCTGTGCACAACGAGATCGTAGAGTTTTTCCTTTTACAGTGCAATGGAACATAAAATAGAATAGAAATAATGAAATATAAAACATACAGTGCAAATAGAATATTCAGTGTAATCACAGACACACACAGCAATGCATATGCCACATAAATACACAACGTACAGAATGCCATTTCAGCTTCTCAGACAACTTTGATAACCTCAGAGCTAACAAAGCCTCTGAGGTTAACAAGTGCTACCCGTCGTACCTTTTCTGCTTTTTTATCTGAGATGTCGTGCTTCTCCAGCACCGTCATGCTGTCTTTGAGGTTCTTGACGATGTCCGCCGGCGACTTGTGGGACTTGCCAAAGGGGAAAGGCATGGTGGAAAGTTACCACGAGCAACCAGGCAGCGGACTATCCACCTGTGGAATGAGATGAATCAGCCAGATGAGAACTGCTCTGAAATAACCCGCAGCTGGGCCGTCGGGTCTTTAACAGTGGACTTCACCACAGACACAAGAGTAGATCATCACAGATCTAATGTCTGTAACTCACAAATGATTCAGAAAACATACTCATCGTGTAGACACAACACATAATACCATGCAAGTCTGAACAAAGCCAATGGAACGCAACAGTGAATACATTGCTCTAGTGGATGTTTAAAAGTTCACACGAACTACAGTACCTTTAGTTAAAACATGAGTCAAACACAAACTGAGAAGAATTGTGAGAATGAATATTACTCTCTTTGATTATCTACGATCTTATTTAATAAAAAAAAAAAAAAAACACCCACACTCATCTTGTGGCTACACGTAACACTGCAATGTATTAATATACTCCCCCTTGGAAACTGATAATTATAATATCTTACAATAGCTCAACTGAATGCATCATTACACTGACCACTCAATTATAGACTTTTAATCACTTGTAGTCCAGTTTTAGCTGTTTACACTGCTCTTAAAGTGCCTAAATGTTGAAGTCCTAATATTTATGCAACAGTTCCAATGAAACAGCACATACACATTCTAAAACTGATGTGGTACTATCATAAGTTATCCTTTAATATCTAGCTCTGGTGCCTGAAAGCACTGGACTAATGTGGCCAAAAGTTAATATCACAATGCATTTAATTAGAGACAGACTAATTAATCCAATTGTTTGATTAATCTGTGAAGATGGGATATCAGTCTCTGATAGGACTAATGGATAATAAGCTGCTCAAATGGAACAACTCTTCTTGCAAACTCGAAATTGCTCACCTAAGTTGCTCGATTTCAGCATTATGTATCATAGACATTACTTTAACATCCAGTTATCGACAAAATTACACAGTTAAAGACTGTTAATTAGCCAGCTACCTATAAGTGTATTAAACTATTATTACAATATCTCCCACACAACCATAATCTATGATTTTAAGTGTGATCACTTGTCTAATTGATAAGACTGATGTTAACAATAAGACCAAAACTATTAAAACATACTATTATGTTAGACACCACTATTTTCACCAGACAATTATTTTGGTGATAAAATAATGGATAACACCTTAGTGTGCTGAAAAAATTAACAAAAGACCTGTAATTGTTGGTGAGCATTAACTTGATGATAAAAATGAATGGTCTAACATACACTCAAACATTCCTTAATAATAGCAATAGTCTGTTAACACTTGTCATGAAGTCAAGAAATGAGCAAGTTAATCCTAAGATATATACTTTACAATATAACATGTTGTCATTTATACCTTCAACCAGTGTTCTAAAGTCACTATCAAGACCAATTCTGGTGCAAAGGCAGCTCCTGCCGTTCAACGGACCATAGTGATACCTGTCCCTCACACGGAAACTCGTATGTTGCAACCCTCTGTATTCTGTATAACCACTGGTCAAGGTGTTTTAGTCCCATATCAGAATAACAAACCCCTTAGAAGATATACTTTTACAGCTGGTGATCTTCGTATCTGTATCGGCTGTTTATTGCAGTTAAACTTGATGTCACCGTCACGAAGTTAATGATTACACAATATACTTCGACATAGGTCTACTTGCGCCATGACCTAGCTAACAGACCCCACTCCCTGTCCAGCGAATTATTAGTAATTATGTTATTGCTCAAAGTAGTGTACTTATCAGGTATCTTATTTGGGTCAGTAAACACGCCCTGTGAGTGTCCACTCTAACCCCAGATAAAAATGACCCATACTTCAAAGATTACAGCAAATTGGGATGGGCACAGCAACAAACACATGTGACACAACCATATCTCACTGGTGCTCTTTAACTGAGTTACTTTACAAGGGTCCTTATCGAAACAGTTGTCCCACCCGTCCAACTTAAACACAAGGTGGGGCAAAAGCCAATGTGAAATTCAGTGAAATGATCAACACAATAAAGCGCACCAAGATAAACACAGCAACACCTGTTTATCATAAAATTACAAAAAAATATTTCTCAATTGAACCTATTCTCTTCATTTCTATGCTTTTTACACAACTGTTTCTTTGAGAGGTTTTATCACGATACATAATTTAATCATTATGAGGTAAATATCAAGTAGCAAAGTTTCTGGTTAAATAACCTTAAAACCAACCTGTCTTCCTGTGGGGCTCCTTTAAACTCTTAACCCAAACCCAGCAGCAGTCTCGTTCCTTGTGTGTCTTGGCAGAGAGTCCACTTTTAGAAAGCAAGACTAGAGCCAGGAATATAAACCCGGCAGCACCAAAGTGGGAGGTGCAGTCCACCATTCATATATGATGTGTCATGTGTGACAGAGCAGCTGACACCGGTGACCCAAGTGGATTTGTTGCGTTTGCTTACATCTTTGCACCTTACTGCACTGCTGCAGAGCCACACTCTGACTCTCCTTGAACTTTGCTCTGCTGCTCTGTACTGTACTACAGTACTTACTGGGTTTAGGTTGTGGCTGTAAATAGTGGCATTATTATGTTTTAAGATAAATTTTAAGACATACATCCTTCAATTATAATATTTGTCTTAGGATTTAGTATATTTAACATATTTATTAATACTTTATTTCCCAAGGCTAATACGGGTCCTTTAGATCTAGTTTCATTCTCTGTAACTGAATGATAAATAAAACTTCCTTGATTCCGTTTTTTCATCAGGACCAAGGGTGTCAGAGATGCCGCTCAGGAGCCAAATTCAGTCCAGCCCGTGAGATGAATTTGTCAAATGTGAAAATTACACCGAATATCTCAAGTAGAACAGACAAGTAAAATGATAGCATAATAACCTATAAATAATAAACATTCCAAAGTTTCCTATTTGATTTTGTGTCAAAAAAGGAGAATTACATGACAATATTTACTTCCCTGTGGTGGGATAAATAAAGCCATGTATCTATAAGTGTAATTTTAACAATATCCTGTCTGTTACTAAATGTTTCGTGTCTTTGTAGATCTAGTGCTATCTTTATATTGTAATGCACATTTATTTGTCTCAAAGTCTGAGTTAATAATAAAAACAAGAAATCAATTACATATGCACTCGTCAGCTACAATTAACCACAGAAAAAGTAACGAAATACAATAAATGTAACATTACTGTACAGTACACATGTATCAACTCACAATACAGAGTTTGAGAAGGGACAGAAAGAAGCAGACGCTTATCTTGTCCTGCCCCTTCTTTATTTTCAGTGTCAAAAGTCTTTGTTGAATAACTTGCCTACAATGAGTAGTACGTAAAAATAAATAAAAATAAATAATCTAACTTTGTACTGGATGTATCACGGTTGCGCCATCGTTCTGCTAAGGGATAAAAAGCAATTTAAACAAATAGAGAGCTTAAGTACACAGGGTATAACACAGAAACATCAAACTTAATTATAAACCCACCAAAAATATACAAATTACATTTAGAAATTGTACAATGCAAAGCTGAAGCATAATATCGATAAAATCGCATTTTTCCAAATGAGGTTTTTGTTGTTGTTTTTTTTACTTGTCTGGCCCAATTGAGATCCTATTTGGCTGAATGTGGCCCCTGAACTAAACTGAGTGTGACACCCCTGATCTGTACACACCTCGACTCGACCAGGTGTCTAAATCCGTCTTTCGCACCGGCTAATGCTCGTTAATTTATCCAGCAGGCAGCAGAACCGCTTCCAGTATGAGTGACGCAAACGCGAATAGAAACACACATATGGCAAGTTCAGAATCAGCTGGAGAGGCCGGTGTGTGTGAACGTCAGTGTGATCCGACTCTTCCACAATGCTCCGCTTCCTCGAAGAACATCATGACACGTACAAGCAGAGGAAACACACACACACACACACACACACACACACACACACACACACACACACACACACACACACACACAGCGAGTCGATGACAACTGTTGGAACCCAACGTATAGTTTAAGTTACACAGCTCACCGAACGAATTAAAAACAGTGTCAAAGGAGAAGCTCGAGCGTCAACCCCCACGCACGCACGCACACACGCACACGCACACACACACACACAACCACCCCCACCCGTCGATCCAGACAGCAGCAGATGCTCCATCATCTGGCACTAAGTTAGCCACTCTGCTAGCAGTTGGCTAACGCTTAACTCGCTCAATCGAATCGAACTTGTTTGCTCGTCAAAGCGACTCCCAAAGTATTTCGCAGCTCCGTTTTCACCGGACTTAGTAACCAAACAACACAAATACCATAACAACAGGTCATACGTATTTGCAACCCCTCGGTCCTCCCGTAGCGACAACATGAAGCTGACAGTGAGCACCGCCCCTTTGAGTTCGTCCGTGTCTGGTTTGTGATGGTGTGAAGCCTGCCAACTTTGCGCAATACTAAAACTGACAACTACTTCGTACTGTCAATTATCTGCCTGGATAAATGGAAACCGACGTTAACCGGAGCTGCAATAACGCATACGATTTCACAACCTTTACACTTTTATTACTATTAGTATCCTTTAACCTCTTTGTAAGCTAACGTGGCCTATAATTAACGCGATTTCAATCACAGTCCACCACACAACTGTGCTCCTGTTGGTTTTGCTTTTTATGTTTTTTTTTTAAGTGTTTGCGTGTGGTCTCCACATACAAAAAGGCCCCAACAGACCTAAAAACTAGCAAAACATGTTTTTGCTGTGTTCGTTTTAATTAAAACAGCCGAAAACATTGTGCATTGTATGTCCGCTGGTGGTTTATCGTTACGTTAATGTGGTATAGTTAGCTTAGCTAGGTAGCTAAGTTAGCATAGCCAGGCCTGGAAGTGGGGTTCTTCGCGCTAGCTGTGTGAAGCCCATGCCTGACTTTAGCAGCTCATTAAAAGCATGCTCAGCTGGTGAGAGCTGTGGAGTATGCTAACGTTAGCAGATGTAGCCAACCAGCTAACACTAGTGACTAACGCTGGTGGGTGAAGCAATTTCACACAGCAATGCATGCAAATATCAATTAATAACATTCGAAATAAGCTACAACACAGTACCTTTAAATGTGTTTTTTTCAGTAGTTACCTTTGATTTTGGCAAGACGGCAACTCAGGTGCTCCTTAGAACAAAACCTGCTTTGTTTTCCTTGTTCGTCGCCTCCCCTTGTTTGTACTGTAGTTAATTGTGCGGCCCCTGTTTCCTAGTTCTTTCTCTGAGCCACACTGGTAGCGTTTAGCGGCACACGGGTCGTCACTGCAGCAGCGTCTACCGCCCCCTGTGGCCATGTCCTGTCACGACATGTACCTCCACGGCATGTCCGCAGGGAGACGCTCTAACACACTGACGTGAACACAAATCACATCTTAAAAGTTTTTTTTCTTTTTTTTACATTTTTGTATTATTATATTTCGTTTTTTTATTTGACAGTATTTTGACAGTATTATAGTTTCATTCATACACTACAAGACGACATTAACAACCCACAATGATAGGATCAGAGACAACAGGAAAAACACAAAAACCCCAAACAAAATATATGCAACAAAAAAGAAAACAAAAATAATACATGACACAAAAAATAACACAAATAAGTGAACTGCATGAGTCACATCGAGACATATGTTGACCTCTGAGCTCCTAAGTCCTACAAGCCCTACTCGGTTATATAGAGTGGTGTGCTGGTAAATTTTCCATGTTTATAAATGGTTCCATATCTTGTAGAACATCCTACTCTTTTTTCATCCAGTAGGTTATTTTCACCAGGTTCACACACAACAGTAGACATCTTCCACCACATCTTTATTGGAAGGGGCGCAGGGTCTAATTTCCATTATCTATCATTTCTTTAGTGACTGAATTTCTGTCAGTTTTTTCACATACTTTCACAGTGTGAGTTTACACACACACACACACACACACGTACACACACAGACATAAACACACTACACTATGACCATGAAAAAACCCCTGCAAATTAGGACATCATTTGGTTGTTTTTAAAAGTCATCATCTTAAAGTTCTAATGACCACACATGCATTTCTCTGTCTCTATATTAAAATCATTAGAGACAGATGTACTTTACCATGATGTAGGTACAGTACATCAGTACAAATAATTGAAAGTGGAAGTATTTGCACTTATTATGCCTTTCTCTCTATTGTTCAGACAATGTGAGATTTATAACTTTATTTTTCTGATATTTTAGATCAGGTTTCATTCAATATATCAGTTTCCAATTGTTTGTGTTGCTTCTTGTCATGGGGATAAAAGTCACATGAAATTGTTACTTTAACCTTCACAGCCTATTCATTTTCGGTTTTTTGCATGTCTTTTAGAACGGTGCAGATATTTCCCATATTTAGTTGTTGTATCTGAAGGAAAGACATTAAGGTACGGTATGTATATGTATGGTCATTTCAATCCTGCAACAACACAATTGCTAAAGACTGTATGGAAGGAACTAACACCTCTGAGGCTGTATAGCTGAGGACAAGAAACATAATTTTTATCACTAAAGTTCATAATAAAATATAGTCATATATTTAATATATATATACTATATTATTATTATTATTATATTTATATATAATATAAAAATATTTCAAAGTAGTGATGAAGGTTTATAATTAGTTTGAAACACCAGGCAAAAATAATACTAAATAAATGTAGCTATACCTTAAAAGATGGGGTCAAATTAAGAACTTGATTCTCTTCATGAAATCAAAAAGCTGACAATAGCTCTTTCTACTTTCAAGTGTTCCCTACAGTAATAATATATGCTTCTCAATGTGGGCAAACTGAGCAGATGACTTATACTTGGGATGTCATATACTTGTCATATACTTGGGTCACTGGACAGGAAGACAGGGTTTAAGTCAGAACCAGATACAGCATTACATTGAGAAATAAGAGGATAAAAAAAGATCAACCTATAGACAGGTTGCATAATAGACAATACCACAACAGATACGGTCAGAGAGACCAGGCTGAGATGGTTCGGACATGTCCAGAGAAGAGAGAGTGAACATGTAGGTAGAAGGATGCTGAGTTTTGAAGTGCCAAGGAGGAGGCCTAGAGGAAGACCAAGGAGGAGGTTTATGGACATAGTGAGAGAGGACATGAAGGTAGTTGGTGTGAGAGTAGAGTCAAGTGATTCCCTGTGGCAACCCCTGAAGGGAAAAGCCAAAAGGAAAAGAAGATGACACACATACAGATACATATAACACATATACACATAGATACAGACCAAATTATCATACATACATACACTTAGACATGTGGAAGACGTAGGAATCCTGGAAGTCAAACAGCCAGCTGGTCCTGCAGCCATATGGGAGATGCTAGTCAATGGGCACAGCCCTAGTAAACGGCTGGAGGAACTGGGTGGGGGATGGGGGGAAGTGTTGCAAGATGTGTAGATGTGAGTGTCCTTGTAGGCCAGGGATTTTGCCATCAACACACAGATGTGGCTAGAAAGGCTCAAAAATATTCCTGGTGTTTATGGTTTGGGCTGGGAATGAAGAGTGTCTATCTTGTCAGATCCAAAGGGAGGAAATTTGCTCAGCACTGACCCTGGCTGGGCAGCAGTGCTGATGAGGGTGGCCAAAAAACAGATAAGAGAGAAATTCCAACGAAGACCATTTCTGTGTTAAGTGGCATCTCACTAGCGTCCAAAATTTACCTCCACCTCCAAAATTTATTGTAAAGCTCTCAGTTCCTCTAAGATGTTACCCAACCAATTGTCCATTTTCGCAGTCTGAGTACAGACAATACTGTAGCGTAGTGGTTCCTTTGAGCAGAGTACCAGAGTAACCCCAAGTCCAATCAGCAGAAACCCAGTGATTATGGTTCCGAATAGGTAAATATCTTCGATGTCCTTGACGGATAGACCAGCTAGGCACAAGACCTTCCACTCACCCAAACTGTCCATCATGTACTCTGCAGAGAGCGTCCCGTCAGGACATGTGGGTTCACCGGACCCCGCTTTCCTCGTGGAAAAGATTGTGTCAATTGAATTGAGAGACAGATTTATTCATTCCATAATTTAAAGCAGAAGCAGGCAGAGAGATCCTCTTTAGAGACAGACAGATAGCAGACCTAGACCAGCCAAGGACAAAGCAGCAAAGCAGGATAGACACGGGGGACGGAGAGGGAGAATTTTACGTCCGCCTCCAACGAGAGCCAGAAATTGAACTTTTGTTCAATTTGCCGACATTTAAGCAGCTCTGTGAGTGACTACTGTTTTCTTTTGGAAGAAAAAGAAAGTAACATTTTGGTGACGATCTTCACGAGGATCATAAATTTAAGCTATGCATTGAAGTGAAAGATCCACACAGAATTAACGGATTTCCAATATCTTCAGGAGGTTTACACACACACACGCACACACACACACACACACACACACACACACAAAACACAGACACATACAGCACACACAGACACACACACACACACACACATTGCACAGACACACACAACACACACACACA
>JAPTHA010000006.1:4229737-4249040 GCA_029814585.1 Gymnapogon annona | reverse complement strand
CGAGTCACGGATGTGACGTTGTTGGTATAATTACTCGAACTGCGCATGCGCGAAGGGAACATTCAGTGCTTAAAGCATCGCCTCTGGCGGTCATTATTCATAGAACCGTAGTTACATACGTAACTCTCGTATGTAACTACGGTTACATACCGTAGTTACATACGGTGTGTAACATTGATCTGTTACACACAGATCAATGTGTGTAACTATTGATCTGTATATTACTATATAACAGACGCTATGTCTTTATTGATCTTTGCTGTTGCACTCAATCTGTTCTTATTTGTATTTATATATTTATATTATTGTTTTACTCTTATTTTTCATCATATTTGCAGTATCTCTCTGTGTGTGTCTTGTCTTATATGTGCTGCGGTAACCTGAAAATTCCCTGCAGGGGACTAATCAAGGTATCTAATCTAATACCCTTATTGTTATATAGTAGTATACAGTTCTATAGTTATAGCCTTATTGTTATATAGTAATATACAGAGACACCGTCAGTTATATAGTAATATACAGTAATAGTATAGTATAGTAATATATACTTTATCTCCGAAGCTGGTAAATTTTCCAAATAAAATGCAAATATGGTAAAATATGGTAAATGGTTCCATATCTTGTAGAACATCCTACTTCTTTTTTCATCCAGTCGGATTTTTGTATTTTATGTTGATAATTCATTACCCTGGGCTGGATAGCTCAGTTGGTAAGGCACCGGGCTGGTACCTAGGAGACCCAGGTTCCATTCCTGGGGTTGTGTCAGGAAGGGCATCGGACATAAAAACTCCTGCCAAATCAAAATATGCTAATTGGATTTACTGTGGTGACCCCGGAAGGGAAAAAGCCGAAACAACTCATGTTGATTTATCATTAGACAATATTACAGTTACATTACCCTACCGGATCAGAGACAACAGACAAAACAAAACAAAAAAAAACACATGAAGATCATAAAAAATACTAATCAGGTACAGTGACAAAATATAAACAGAACAAACAAAAAGATAAATAAGTGAGTGGGGTGCAGTTTATCCCCAACATTTAAATAACCTTGTGAATAATCTCCATCATCTTCCATGAATCTCATCAATGCCACAACTATTTCACTGAATTATATTTATTTAATTTAATGTGATTTTCAATTAAGTATTTGCATTAATATACTGAGGCATTTCAGATTCAGACGACTCTTAAACCACGAACTAAAGTCAACTGGATTCAACGACAACGGCCAAAACATCGAGGGTTCAATATGGTTGAATTGGAAATCTTCCAGGAAGAGCCAATAGGAACCCTCCATTCAATCTCTGTGTCCATGTCCTCGTTAGCATGAGTTTACTAGTAGGCATATTTTGCACCAAACTAGTAAACTGTTATGTGTCCAAAGAACCCATAAGTTAACTAGAGAGGATTTTGGCTTTTAGTAGTAAACTAGTGGAGTTTTTTTGCCCCACTAGTAAGATGATGTAGTCATTGGTTTATATCAAGTCTATGT
This sequence comes from Gymnapogon annona, assembly GCA_029814585.1. NCBI lineage: Eukaryota > Metazoa > Chordata > Actinopteri > Kurtiformes > Apogonidae > Gymnapogon > Gymnapogon annona. The sequence goes on along the minus strand of JAPTHA010000006.1, from coordinate 4,247,542 downwards.
AATAAATGCTCCATCGCCTTGTCCTAAGGGATGAAATTTTCAAATATTAAATCTCACGGGACAGATATCTCAATATCGAAAGTTGTTTCGTGTATCATTATGGATTTGTCTTTGTCTTTCACTGCTCTTCTTCCTGTCGTTGAGTCTATACCTGTTTTATGAAATGGAGTGAAGGTTAAGCACTGATGTAAACCAACACAATGAAAACTGGTTTAACTGTATTCATGCAGTATGACCTCATATTTCATATTTTATTATTATATACTAAATATCAGTTTTTATGTAGTATCACTTTATTTTGTTGCATGTATCCACCACAACTTAAAGGACATGCGTAAAAAAAATTGGCACACATCAAACCGGTCTGTGGATTAGGTGGTGTGATTATTATACATCAGTACTTGAAAAGATGAAAAGCCCCAGGTTTATGTGCTCTTGACCAGTGGACCACAACCTCCGGGCCACAGAAAGGTACTGGTCAGTGGGCCAATCAGCACCTGGCCGCACCGAAAGAATACATAACTTACATTATTTCTGTTTTTTTTTTTATTATTGGATTCTGGACAATGTTTTAATTTGGAAAAACTGCGTTATTCTCTCCATCACATCTGTTTATTGATGCATGTCCAGATGGTCACGTGTTTTCCTACATCCACAACCTTCTTCAAAGGGCTGTTCTAACACTAACCCATAATACATTATTAGCTACATTGAAACTCCCAAGTTGGAAAAATTAACACAAGTCTTTTAGTTTCTTTGGTTGTAGAGAGGCCGTTACTCATGTTATGTTGTTACTGCTAATAAAGTTACATACAGAGTGGATTCATCCTTATTATTATATACTAAATATCAGTTTTTATGTAGTATCACTTTATTTTGTTGGATGTATCCACCACAACTTAAAGGATGTGCGTAAAAAAATTGGCACACATCAAACCGGTCCGTGGATTACAAAAGGTTTCGGTACTAGACTGTAGTGTAAAACAGGTCGTTTTATATTATTCAAGTTGAATGGACACAAACAGATCAGGCCAGCATTTACATTTCTGTATTTTTATTACAACATAGTATCCATTTCTCAAAACAACACATTATGTTACCTACAAAAAAAAAAAAAAAGCACAGAACTGTGCTGGTATAATATACTGTAATATACCACAAACTGATACAGTGGCAATGAGACATATTTACATGACCATACATGTGCCAGTACCGTGTGTATGCATTTACAGTTAAGGGTGCTTCCAACAGCTCACCAGTGTCTTACACGTCGTGACTCAAGTCCATCTGGGCGAGGCCTTTATGAGACAGGTAAGGCTTTTTAAACACCAGTGCAGCGTCATTCTGTCTAAGTCTCAGCATGTTTCACAGCTGATTCCTACTCTTGTTTACAAACAAATGAATGGATATTTGGGGCATTCTCAATGCTCTGTACGTAGGCGAGTGTGTGTGTGTGTGTTGTGAGGCTGTCCTCCAACACACTCTGCAGGGAACGGAAAATGAAGGACAGTTAGATAGACAGTGGTTTCTAAAAACGTGGTTGACAGGCACCTAAAGTTCACAGACTCTCTTAAGAATCCATCACCTACAGGAATCGATTAAAGTATCCCACCCCTGTGTCCATTTGTACAAACACACACACACGTACACACACACGCAACACGCTCTGTTGGTTCATTCACTTAAAACAGTAACAGGACCGAGAGGTAGGGTTTGTTCACCCCCCGCCCCCCCCACACACAACCCCCACTCGACACAATTAAAAATTCTTTACCTCGATTGACAAAATAAGACTGGACAAAAAAAGAGAGACAAATAGAAAAATAAAAGCTAAAGAATCTCTCATCAGAAGAAGAAGAAGAAAAAAAACAAACTAAAGCCAGTGAGATGCTCTTGGTCCAGTCTGTGTTACATTCATGAGCCCTAAAGACCCCCCTCCCTCCCCTCCCCTCGCTCCTCCGAAACACAGTTTCACTGCCGTAGCACCAGAGTTGTTCCCAGTTTTCATACCTCGACAACACGGAGCCAGTACGTATCACAGTTTTCCTAAAATACTTCATCATCGTCATGAGGAGGAGATGCATAGTTACAGATGCACACATGTAACAAATTCTTGTTTAACCCATTTGATGAGGTTAAGTCAGGCAACACGGTCCCCTTTTGTTTGTTTTTTTTAGCTACTATTGAAATGCTGTATCAGCTCCACGCACGCAATCAATGTGGATGTAACGACGTTCAGTTCAGACCGACAACTGAAGGGTGTTGTCACTCAGTCAAGTCACACGTATTTGTGCAAAGACCTAGAATTATAATGCTCTTTCATGTGGCCATAGACCAGGGGTGTCAAATATGTGGCCCGCTAAAGGGTCAAATGTGGCCCATGGAATGAATATTAGAAATGCAAATGTAAGTACGTAAGGTAAGGCAAAAATTATAGGTCAGGTTCCACGTACAGACTGCGAAAAATAACCATATTACCATAATAACATCAAAATACTCGGAATTTGAAATTTTGCTCTGAGTAGATGTCAATATTTTCATGTAAGTTTCCTGTATTTACACTAAAGCAGTATCATTTCACTAAAACCAGATAAATAACCTGAACAAATATAAACAACCTGAAATGTCTTAATTGCAATTTTATCAATATTCTACCTGTTACTAAATGTTGTCTGTATTAGTAGATCCACTGTGATCTGTTAATGTACATGTATAAATTATAAACTGAGGTATAATATTGTTAAAATGACACTTAATTGTCTTAAGAGTTTTGAAGTTAATGTTATTCATTGTTTTAAAGGACAGTTTGTAGATGTAAACATTTTCATCATATGAGGATAGTTTGGAATTGATGTTGATATGTAATTGTTATTATTGTACTGGCTCCGCCCACTTCAGGCCAAATGAGTTTGACACCCCTGCTCTAAACAAGCACACTTACAGTTAGTGTTGCGTAAATTTAGGCAGTAATGAATCCTGTTCTTTTTTTTTTTTTTAACCTGCCTAAAAAGTGTTAGCGAGAAATAAGCACTGCACAGGACACAAACGCAGTGAAATAATCTGCACCACACATTCATTCCTAAAACAGAACTTTTTTTTTGTCTTGAATTCATAAAATAGATCTTGACAGAATATTCCATTACTGGAAAGGGTGTTTTTAAAGGTTTTTCCCGATAATGTCAAATTTATTTATCATAAAAAAATAAAAATGTATATATTCAAAATTAGAACATTTGATAGTTTTAGTTCCCTTGTATAGAATTAAAAATCTCCTATATGGACTGGAATTTGCAGCCTCAAAACTGGATTTCTGTTCCTGTGTATAAGCCATTTTTCTTTATTTTGTTTTAAATTATATTGCCAAACTCTATGACACAAACTATGATGACGCTGTCTGCTTCAAAGCACCCACCATGTACCTATAGAAACCACGTTTTAACGCGTACAAGGACTTATAATAGGATGCTGCGCAGCAAAGACATGGTCCAGTTTGGAGTACTTCGGACTAAAGTGACTTCTTTTGCTCATCGCTGCCTTTAAAAATCTAAATATAGAAGTTTCATTTGGTTTCATTTTCAAAGATCTACTCCGGATACAGCATCTGGTAGAAAATAAATAAAATATATACTTAAGTTAAAAGAATAACTTGCACTAAGCATCAGATTGTCACTATTTTACAACCAGAGTATATGTATCTGAACATTGGTGTGGAGTACACAGCTTTGTTTATATATTCAACCACTGAGGTACATGGAGATCAGGTCTAGAGTACTAGGTTAAAAACTTATGGTCACCAGACCAGCACCAGAACTATGACTACAGACTGCAGCTCTAAATGAGAAAACAAAGGAGTTCCTGTGGTTCGGCTTCAACGACGTCATGTGGCAAATGTGGAGATGTTTGGTGCTAAATGTTTCAATCATTTCCCAACATGTCATTTGTCAAAGCAGTGAATTCTCTTTTCAAATATATTTTTCAATATTCAACATATGGTCATAGCACATCAGGTTTATCTTTGTCCTCTGACAAAAGAGGATGTGAAACACTTAAAAAAAAAAAAAAAGGTCAAAGGTCACCAACGACATAGGTTGGGCCCACGTCATTTCAGATGTGTGTGTTGGTCTGACAACAATATACAGGTCTGCACTGACACTAGACCCCCATAAAGCTCTAGTGCCCCCTGTATGGGAGTGCTAAGAACAGCAACAGCAGTCCTGCACCCAAACACACATACACACACCACCAAAACAACAGCAACAACACACCAACAGCACACACATCCTCTGAACCATCACAATGGCAACAAAGAGTTCTGCTTCCATTAATGTTGTGTGTCTGTGTGTTTGTGAGGATAGATGAGCACTCCGCTGTCACACCCACAATCCACAGCGAGTGGTGACTGCCTGCCACCCCCCCACCGGCCACCCCACTGGCAGTATTCAGGAGTTGGAGTCTGGCTGAGGCTGCAGCTCCTGTGATTGGCTCTGGCTGATTTGGCCGTCTTGGTTCAGGTCTTCACCCATCTCGCCCATGTCCATGTCTGGCAAAGCCTCCTCGATGGGCGTCACTGCTGCGTCCTCACAGTACATGCACTCCTACACACACACGTGCACACATTAGTTTAAGACCTACTAACAAAACCAGCAGTGACGGCAACTCAACAAAACGCACAATATAATAAACATGATCGAAACAGGGAAAACTATTCATGTGCATAAAATGAACATCCCACAAAATTTTATGCTAACACAAAACTTTCACTTGTGAGTCTTCAAAAAAATCTAAAAAGTAAAGTGTTAGATATGGAAGTTATGGTGTCATTTATAAACTACATGGAAAAGTTACCAGCACATCACATTGGTTCAGCTCTAAATACCCAATGTAGGACTTAAGAGGTCAACATATGTCTCTATGTGACTCATGCAGTTCACTTATTTATGTCACGGTTTTTTTTGTCACAATACCTGATTTATTTAGTTTTGGGCTCTTCGGGTGTGTTTTGTTTTGGTTGTGTTTTGTCTGTTGTCTCTGATCCCGTCATTGTGGGTTGTGAATGTTGTGTTGTAGTGTGTAACTAATATTGTGCAATGAAACGAGGAACAAAAAAAACGAATAAAATCTATACATCACAACTTCAATGTAACAACAATGACTGTGTGTAGGGTTCTGACCTTCACATTAATAGCAGCAGGTAGACCCCCTCTCCTCATCCACGGATGCTCCTCCACCAGCTCCCGTCGCTGCTCGGATGTGAAGTGTGGCTGGCTCTTCTGCATGTGTCTCAGTCTCTCCTTGTCTTCACGCAGAACTTTCTGAATGTCCCTGAAAAGCAGAATCCACATGATGTATAAATACATGTATTTATATGTAAATACAAGAAAATTACATGAAAATATTTACATTTACAGAGCAAAATTTGAATTAACTATGTATAGGTTATTATAATCATATTTTTTTTAGTCTACCCGATATTTTTTTCAAATATCTTGGGAGTAATTTTTGCATTTCACAAATTCATGCCATGGGGCTGGATTGGAACCCTTGGCAGGCTGCATATGGGGCCTGGGCCACATGTTTGACACCCGTTTAAGATGTTTCTGTCTTTCATTAGACCTGGTTCAATTAATGATCAGCTCATCATCAAGCTCCGCAAAAGCCTGATAATAATGTAGTGACGTCCAGGGGTGATGGAAGAGGGAAACATGTACAACATGCAGGACGCCGTGCCCTGGAGAACTAGAGTTGGACACCCCCGCTGCAGAGGTATCACAGTCCTGTTGAACTCAAGTCTGACTTACCGAGATGGCATCTGATACGTCATCATGACCTTGTCGTCAGCGTTGGCCATCAACAGCCACAGTGGCTCCTGGAGGACATATTTGATGAAATGCTCTTCGTCCCCTTGGCTGGAGGCTTTGTTTTGTGACTGGCTGCCATCAGACACCCCCTCGCCCCTCATCTTGGCTTTGGCCTTGGCTTTGAGGTCGTGTTCCAGTGAGTCTATGCTGCCAAAGTATTTGCTGGTGTTGCTGCTCCCTGTAATAGTAGTCAAACAGAGGGAAAAGTGTTAAAACTGCACTGAACAAAACAATATCATAGAGCAGCGGACCCCGACCCCTTTTACACCACACACAAATTTAATGTCTGACAGTTACTTGTTCATAACCCTCAGACCATTCTCATTCGTACAGGAGTGTAGACAGTTGTTCTCTGTAGAAAAGGTTTCAGGATGTTTCATTTCTTACCTCAGACTCAACTCTACAATGAAATCAGCACTCTGACCTGTGAAGAAGCTCTGAGCGTTGACCTCTGACACACAGCTTCAAGAAGGCCACCAGGGGGATTTAGACTTGTCTTAGTCCCACCTCTTCTTTGTTATTCCGAATCTTAAAACTAAGTCAAACAAAACATCTTTGTGCTAAAGTCAGTACCAGTCCTATTCACACCTGGCTCTGCCTCAATACATCTTTGTCATGGAGTGAGTATCTGTCCCACTCCCCACTGGCTTGGATTGTTGATGGTCTATTGTTCTGCACTGGGCTGAGACTCAGCCTCGTTAGCCTCATTATCATGATACTGTCCTCGGGGCCTGGGGTGGAGGAGAGTACTTTATACTGAGGGCAGGACAAATCTCAGACCCCCATTCCTGTTCATTGAGGGGTTTCCTTTTTTTAAACAAAAATGGTTTCCTTAACTCCTCTTTCAAACCATCTCTTCTCTCTAGCTACAATTCTTACCTGGTTGTGCTCAAACCAGTGGTTATTGGCCTCCATGTGCATGTGCACTGCTGACTGTGGCCCATTGGAGCCTTCTCTGCAGCGTTGATAAAGCCCCTTCTGTAGCTGTTGCTTTGTTTCCCTGATGTAGTGCTCATAACACGCTTCTTTACAGTCAATGGAATAGACTACATTGCTTTGTTTGTCGTTAGGAGTTTTGTCTTTCAGATGAAGCAACTTTTGTCTCAGTGTATTCACTGGCTTGAAGTATACTAGTATTTTATATTATCGAAAGATTCTTTGATACTTTTTCCGAGACCCCAGCAATATATGGCATTAATACATCCTTCTTTCTTGATTATGTAGCCTGTTTTTTTTTCATTTCTTTTTGTCTTTGTGGCCTTTGAGATCGATTAAAGGTCAATTTTAGGTATCTGCATCCACCTAGGGCTTTTAGTCTTACCTCTTTGTCTCTTCCTTCTGCACTGGTGGAAACGTCGTTTGTTCTGTGTTGGAGCGTCCTGACGACTCTCAGTTTGTGCTGCAGATGGTGGTTTGAATTAAACCAAAATAGGACTGAAACTGATTTCACCACAAAGATGGTTTTAAACTAAGTTTTAGATTAGGAATAACAAAGAAGGGGTGGGACTAAGACAAGTCCAACCCTCCTTGCGGTCTTCTGGAAACTGTGTGTCGGAGGTCAGTGCTCAGGGCTACATGAATTCAGAATGCTGACTTCATGTAGAGTTCTTCGTTTTCTGACAAAGCTTCTGAGATAAGAAGCAAAACATCCTGAAACCTTTTCTACAGAGAATAGAGGACTACAAGAGATTTTCAACATCTATACCTGTTGATTCGCTGTGGTGACCCCAGAAGGGAAAAAGTCAAAAGAACTCATCATCATCTGTTTGTATTTATTTAGAATAACTCAGCGTAGTGGATATGATCTAAAGTGGTCCCCAACCTTTTTTATTCCACGGTCCGGTTTAACGTCTGTCAGTATTTTCAGGGACCAGCCTTTAAGTTGTGGCGGATGAATACAACAAAATAAAATGATAAGACCCACATGAAAACTGGTATTTAGTAAATATAGCAATAAGGGTGAATCCACTGTGTCTGTAACTTTATTAGCAGTAACACCATAACATGAGTAACTGTCTCTCTACAACCAAAGAAACCGAAAAAACACATTTGTTTTGTGTTCATTTTTCCAGCTTGGGGGTTTCAATGTAGTTAATGCTAATGTATTATGTGTTAGAACAGATGTTTGAAGAAGGTAGTGGATGTAGGTAATACATGTGACCATCTGGACATGCATCAATAGACAGATGCCGTGGAGAGAATATGGTAGTTTTTCAAATTAAAGTATCGTTCAGAATCCGACCATAAATAAAACGAAAACAAATCAGTTATGTATTCATTTTGTGCAACTCAGTTATTTATTGACCCACAGACTGGTACCAGTCTGCAGCCCGGGGCCTGGGGTCCCTAGAGGACTGTGACCTGATCATCTACTTTACAAAGGAATCGGCGTGGTTTGTTTCTTAATCCACTAATATTCATTTTAAAGTGTTGCATCACAGGTGTGTATATGATGCAATTCTTCTATCACTACACAAGTGAATAATTTTCAACATTCTTCCTCTACTGACCTGTTCTGCTGCCTGATGCTCCACTGGCGGACGTACCGCAGCCATTGCACCCTGACCCCGAGCCAGAGCCAGATCTAGAGCCAGACCCTGAGCCCATGGAGCCAGAGGTGGCGGATCCAGTCCCCGAGTGGGAGTCCTCCTGCTCCTGCAGCAGGATGTCCAGCAGATCGCAGGATGAGGAGTTTCCATCACTGTGAACCCCATCTCCTGGAGACTCCACCTGAAATACACAACAACAAACCATCAGACACCGAAACATGCTGCAAGAGATGGTGTGTATGTGGGTTCTTACTTTGAAAAATATTTTCAATTCACTGGTTCAGATGAAATTCTGATCAGACATTAGTATTAACTCCAGACATTTGAAAAAAGATACAAAAATCATGGTGTTTCAATTTTAAAAGTCATACTTGAAAAAACAATTTTGTGACTTTATTAGATTTTTAAGTTACTACAAATGTCTGGCATCGTGTAATTTACATTGAAAATGTTGACATTTGAAGACCTCCTTTTCTTTGTAAATGAGACCTCATTTTAAAAATTCTTATTTTGCTTTGATTTTCTGTTAGACATTATTATAGTTACATTCATAGATGCACAAGATGACATGACAAAACACAAAAAACACTAAAACAAATAAGTGAACATACAGTATGTTGACTTCTGATCTCCTAAGTCCTACATCCCTGGTCAGGTATATGGAGCTGAACCAATGTGGTGTGCTGCTAAATTTCCCATATCCTGTAGAACATCCTACTTTTTTCCATCCAGTAGGTTATTTTCTCCAGGTTCACACAACTGTTGACTTCTTCAACCACATCTTGATTGGAAGGGGGGTGAGATCTAATTTCCATTTTCTATTGATACATTTCTTAGTGATTGTCAACAGAATTCCTGTATATGAGACCTCTTTAATCACTTTGTAAAGTGATGCAGAAATTTTCAGACATAACAGTATGTCACCATGACTGTGCTCTTTGTCTCTCACCTGTTGGTGACTGTCAGGTTTGGTTGTAGCTCCGTTCTTTTGCTCTCCTGCTGGTCCTGATGTTACCAGCATACTGTTGCCCTGGGCTCCGCTGGGGGCTGCTGTGCTGTCTTGACGTTCCACAGAGCGTTGTCCCTCCTCCATGCTCAGTAGGTTGAGCTGCAGTGGTGAGCTGCACCGTGACTCAAACAGTGGTGGTGACGTGGTGGGCTCCCGTGCCCCGGAGGCTGGGGTGGAGGAGCGCGACGCCGCACCCTCTCGGGGCTCCACAGCCGGACCCTTTGCGGTCTCAGCAGCGAGGCTGTAGGGAAAGGGCTGAGCTGGGTAGGGGGCTTGAGTCACAAACTGTGTGTGTTGCACTGGGAAAGAAGGCTGGGCTGCAAAGGGCTGCTGGGTAGTGTAGGCCGTCTGAGGTGTCTGGAACGGCTGCTGGGTAGTGAATGGGGTCTGAGCGGCTTGGAACGGCTGCTGGGGGGTGAAGGCCGCCTGCACGGTGAACGGCTGCTGGCTGTTGTAGGCTGGCTGTGTTTGCATGGAGTAGGCCGCCTGCGGCGCCTGAAAGGGCTGCTGGGTAGTGTACGCCGGTGGCGTCTGAGTTTGTTCAGGGAAAAACGGTGGTCTTGGAGTAGCACCCAGTTGACCTATCTGACCCATCTGGGAGAAGAGGTAATTGGGGAGCACTAAAGCCACCACGGGCGTTACAATAGGTGCAGGGAATGGAGTGGCAGTAGGTGGGGCTTGGGTACTCTGTCTCTCTCCAAAGCCAGTGGAGAGGGAGGGGTCAGGCCGGGGGGCCTGGGCTGGTGCGTTGGGTGCTGGAGGGTAGAGCGGGTACGCAGGCACCATGGTCGGGTAAGAGACGTTGAAAGCAGACTGTGAAGCTTCTGACGGGGACCACGAGGTTTGGTTGAGGCCCTGGAGCGGGGGGCGAGGTTTTCTATTAGACACAGCGCTGTCTGATGAGTCGGGATGCTTCATGCGTGGTTTCTTGGACTTCCTGCTGCGGTTGCCCTTCTTGGCGGCCGTGTCTGGCCTGGTGGCGCCTTGTTTGATGGCTCCACGTAACCCAGACGATTCTGAAGAATCACACAAAAAGTCAGTGGGGTGTGTTTGAGAAGTGAAAATCAGGACAAACTTAGATTTGAGGAAAATTAAAGCTCAAGTAAAGAAATGTTTGAAGTTTGAAGGAACTGTAATTTTTTTTCTGTGTGTATTTTGTCTGTTGCCTCTGATCTTGTCATTGTGGGTTGTGAACGTCGTCTTGTAGTGTATGAATGTAACTGAAATATTGTCTAATGAAAAATGTAAATAAAAAAGAAATACAGATGATGATTCTTTTAATACAGTCCGTTCTCTGTGTTTATCTTGTTGTGTCTAGACTTGGTTTTTCAGATCACTACACGTATAAGCATTCTAATAAATAAAGTTCCTAGATGTGCGTAATAAACTATACCAAACTTATGTTTCATTTAGCTTGGATGAAATTTGTAAAGAAATGCAGTGATCTTGCTCTGTGTGTTTATGTTTATATAAATATATTCTAGACATACACTGATATATAGGATTCAGGGCGCATACAGTATATAACTTTACAATCTTTTCTTTTCTCAATTAATTAAAGATAAAATGAGGTGTAGGATTTTACAAAGTAATATGATTTTAGTGGATAAAAGCGTTTGTGTTGAGAAAATATATTCCCTTAATCCTACTAAGACTTATTTATGTGTTTGTTTTGTCAGTTGTCTCTGATCAAGTTATTGTGGACTGGGAATGCCATCTTGATGTAATCTCAATGTAACTGTAGCCTCTTGTAAATGTAATATTTTTTATATATAAACACCTATTGAGTGCTATGTGGTGCCTTGCATACCTCCAGCATGGGCTGGACTTCTGTGCTTGTGCAGATATGTGGAACAGTCCTTCTGGAACGACCTGGCGTTGCGTAGCTCTCGGCAGCGGTTGAGGAAGGCCTGCTCCTCTTTCTGGGTGTGTGCTGCCAACACCTGCTTGGTCAGTCCAAGCCTCTTGTAGGCCTCCTTCTCTTGGCTCGGAGGAGACACCACACTGACAGGCAGAATGGGGGGTGCTGGACTTTCTGCCACATCTTCAATAATTTCTATTGATCAATACATCAAGACAAAGCATCACTCAAGGGCGGTGCTACTTCAGACTGTCATAAAGTTACTCTAATAACTGTCGCTGTATTCCTAATTTAAAACGAAATAAAAAAAACAAAACGACTTAGAAACTCACCAGACTCTGGCTGAGGTTTCTTGTCTCCCACATGGACAATGGTGCTGCTGTAGCTGCACTGGGAGGTGATGGACACTACACTCTCTGCTTTGCTAGGCAATGTGAGCGGCGCCAGGGGGCCTCCCACCACTGCGGCCCCTGATGGAGGCTTTTTAGGTGCTTTCATGTTTGTTAAGCCTGGCTGGGTGTCAAGCATCAAAGGATCTGTACAGGCAGAGGAATCATCCATCAGCATCCTTACTTTTTCATCATGAAATGGTCTGAGCCAAGCATTTCAGCAGAACTTGGTAATAACCTCAAAACATTCCATTAAGAAATCCATTTTTACGTGGACAGGACGGCGACGAGATAATGTAGAATTCAACTGCCCATCAGCTAACCAAGTTTAAAAACTGATGTCTGTAGTAAATGTATAATAACAACAATGTGAGTCACACCCATTCCTGTATGAAACCCATTTTACATGGACAGGATGACGATAATGCAGAGTTCAGCCATGTTTAAAAACTAATGTCTGTAAATGTACTGTATATTAACAAAAACATTGTGAGTCACATGGACAGGAGGATGATAAGGCACAGTTCAACAGCCCATCAGCTGCTGACAAAGACAAGGACACACAACCTGTAATTCAGTGTCTATGTTAATTTAATGTAGGGTATACGAGACTCGAGTCTTCTTTCAGGAAGGTTTAAGTGCTAAGGGTGTGACAAATCAGCAAAGGACACATAATTACTGATCTGAGCCCATCAATAGCAATTGTGGGTGACATACTTTTAGAGCAAGTGCTAAAATACTCAAGAAGTGTGGACACTGTCACAGGTAATGTTTAATGTTTTTAAACAAATATACATTAACGGTGGCTTTCAGGTGTTTCAGATGTTATTCACATTGTTCTTGTTATTATACATTTACTGCAGACCCGTTTTTAAACATATAGATAGATAAAACTTTATTAATCCCTTGTGAAGGTTCCTCTGGGAAACTAAGTGTTCCAGTAGCAGTACAACACTGTACAAATACAAAATATAGAATATAAGAGAATAAAGTGTAAAAGAAAAACAGCACACACTCTGAGACTTATTGTCCAGATGTAGTGTTAGTGTGCTTCTTTTGTCCTTCTGTTCCTCTTCACCTCAAGTGTTTTTTTGAAATCACATTCCATGTGTCCGTGGTTGAAAATCATTGGCTTGAGATAAAATGCAATAGAGCAGGTCTTATCCAATCCAATCCAGCTTTATTTATAGAGCCGATTTAAAAACAGGGAGTGAATCTGTCTGCCTGACGTGTAGAGGCAACTCATTGCAGATTTTCAGAGTAGCAACTGAGAGAGCATGGTCGCCTCTAAGCTTACTCTGTGTGTTATTATCTACCAGCAAAATCTGATGTGCTGACCGGAGGGAGGACGTGGGGACATAAGGCTATGCAATGCAAGATGCTGTGGAGAGGCATGACGTGCACGTACCTGTGTTTGTATCCTGGGACACCTGCATACCCTCTGAGACCTTCTTGCCGTCGTCAGAGTTGGATGACGTGGTGTTGGAGAATTGGTACTTCCGCTTCACAGTTATGGGAATATTACAGCTTTCCAGATACCTGACAGGCACAAGAAGCCCACATTGAAAACAGCACACAACCACAAGTCTTCTCCATTCATTTAAAAAAAAATCAAAGTGTTGTTCATTTACCTGATGACACTGTCGAGGCAGCTGATCTGCTGATAGGAGCAGACAGTCTGGTCTTTGTAGGTGAGGTCCTCCATGCTGGCTGCAGTATTGTCTCTGGCCAGCAGAGGAGGCGCAGAGTCCTTCAAACGCACTGCTGGACTCCGGGATGTTGCTGTGTAATGTTGAAATGATACGCAAAGAGAAAAAAAAGGACACATTTTTATTTAGAAGTGAGTCAGAAGTTCTTAGGGCTTGTTGGAATTAGGTGTCTCTCTGTGACGCATGCAGTTCACTTATTTGTTTGTTTTGTTTTTTAAAATATTTTATTTTTTTTATTTTTCATTAGACAACAACATTACATTACATCACAAAACAGTCACATTTGTTCACCACAACAGTCACACCCCTCCGTCACACATATTAAATTCCAGTATATGGAGCTGAGTCCATGTGGTATATGTATATAGAATGAATCCATGTCGTGTAAATCAGGCACACAAAGCTTAGTCTATGTGGTGTACTGGTACATTTTCCATGTAATTTAAGAATGGCTGCCATATCTTATAAAAGATGTCGCTTCTCCTACGCATCCAGTAGGTCCACCTTTTGTGGAGTAATATACACATGATGGAGGAAGTTGAACTGTATCAGTCTGCATTTAAGGTGATTCCATCACTACACAGCTTCCTCCATAACTGGTCATCAATAGTGATTCCTAGATCTCCTTCCCATTTAGTTCTTGCTCTGTGTCTACCTGGTATCACTATGGTGGACATAAGGGCTGTATACATCCTTGAAATTGTTCTCAACAATGCTTTTTCTGCATGGCACAGGTGTTCAACTTGAGACATGGGAGATAGATTCCAACTTTCCCTTTGCAGAGTCCTGATAGCGTCCCGTAGTTGAAGATAACTCAAGAAGTCTTTGTTTGTCAGCTTAAATCTTTCTTTTAGTTGTTCTAAGGACATAAACTCTCCGTCCTTGTAACAGTGTTCTAGACGACATATGCTTTTGTTTGTTCTGTGTTTTTTCTGTTGTCTCTGATCCTGTCACTGTGGGTTATGAATGTTGTCTTATAGTGTATGAATGTAACTGTAATATTGTTGAATGAAAAATATAAAATAAAATAATATAGTAAATATTGTTCTTAGAATCAGCTGCGATGTAAGGTATGAAGAGCCTCGAAATATTTAATTATTTTATTTTCATGCAATCATACTAATTAGGATTCATACTGATAAATACCTTTGATCTTTCTTTCTTTCTATTCTAGCCTTGGTGATGGAGATATTCTTCTCGCAGTTCCACACATGTGTAATCTCCATTAAATGACACTAACATGTCAGCTGTAGTTTTAATGTGAATGTTTTTGTTGAGGTCAAAGAAATGTAGATAAACAGGAGACAGAATAGAGGTCTTTTTTTTTTTTTTTTTTTTACTATTCTACAGGAGTTCAGCGTGTTTATGTTCACATATCTCACCTTTTCTTGGAGTGTATGAATGTAACTACAATATTGTCTAACGAAAAATCTTAATGAAATATTAAGAAAAGATTATTCTTGTTGCATTTGTAGGTTGTGTAGCTTTTTGAAATTTACACTACATTGTGTCAGGTGTCAAGTGTCAGTTGTGTTCAACTGTACTCACAGTCAGTGGTCTTTTTTTGTTCAGGCTTGGTTGAAGATGGCGAGGGTGAGGGGGGATGCAGTCCAACTTGGGAGTCCTGGTTCTTGAGCATGTGGACCCCTTTACAAATTTCCTGGAATGTCCTCGGGGGCTTGGCCTTGCCTGTTTCCTCATTTGCATTTCCTGTTGCGGTATTGCCATTGCTCTCGCTAGAAGAACTGATGCTGACGAGCTGCTCATGGGATCCATTGCTGCCATGGCTACCGTAACCGCTGGAGCCCATGTTGTGGACAGGCTGAGAAGACAAAAGCTCTTTAATGAAACTGAAGCACATTTTAAATATGTATGAAGATGTCATGAGTGGATCTGTGTATAGGCACGTACTTGGAGGAGCAGCCTATGGATCTGTTCACTCAGCTCCTGGATGTCTGAGTCCAGGATCTTGCCGCCGTGGAAGGCCGGCATTGCAAAGACATCTTCATTCACAGGCCCCCTGAAAGAAACACATCCACAGTCAACAACTAACTTTCAATCCTAAACACAAAAAGTCATTATATATAGTTCTTTACCTGCAGTGGATCAGGATTTATAAGAGCTAGTGCGTGTAATGGGAACTACAAATACACATTTGTGTTTGTGTAACAAGGCCAATTATTAAGCATCAATGTGGATATGTAATGTATGTTATAATTACACAAAATCTGTTTATTTTATTTTCATTTATTTTAGTTAATACCTGACAGGTTAGGCTCCCACGTCAGATTTTCATGGGAGAGGTAGGCTATCTTGTAGTCAAGGGTGGGTGGGGGTATTTTGGTTTTAACCTTTTTAGTTCCTCTTTTTCCATCCACGAGCTAATTCTAATTTGTTGAATGATGATGATCGTAACACATGGGAATGTTCTTGAGTTTCTTTTCATTTGTGCAGGAATATCATTTGTGTTCAGTACTGACTGGAGGTCTATGTTTTTATAGTGATTTCATCAGGCAAGCTATATTTAATTATTATATTATTTAATTATTTTAATGTTGGCCCTATTGTTTGGACTTTCATGGGAGAGGAACATAATTTGTGTTCGGTACTGATTGGAAGTCTATGTCTTTATATTGTTTTCGTCATAGTCTATGAGAAAAATGAAAGGAAACTGCCTGCTAACTCGGCCACAAGTCTCCTCTTAAAAACACAACACACATACGACTAGTTACATTTGTCTATACTCACATTCGCACTTTGTGTCTGCCGATGACAAAGGACACCTTGCGGCTCCAGGGGTTGACAAAGCTGGACCAGCTAGTATCGATGGTGATGTATTCACCATTTCTTGCACAGAACCGGATGGAGGAGTGGTCAAATGGCTGACCGGCATACTGCAGAACTGTTGGCATCAGGAAAAAATTTTTTTTAATGCTTTTTCCTTGTAAATAATAATCTCAATCTAATCTCACTGACTGCACAGAGCAAAGAACACCAAAACACAACATATAGTGTTCAGGACAATAATTCCTATTCCGTACTATATATTATCACTAATGTCATCAATTGCTACAGAAGTGTGGTAGAAAAATGCACAATAGAATGCACTGGAGTATATGCTATATGCCACCACAGTATTGTGACAACAAGAGACTAATCAGTTGATGTAACGTATCCATGATTGGCTCTAGTACAAATGATTGGCTCTGTGGCAAAACACAAACAGGATTTTGTGTCACAGTACTGTGGAAGAAGCCATTGCCACATTTTTAACTGTTGGCAACTGAAAAATTAAATAGTAGTACCTATAACATACAGTAATGAATTTTCTACAGTGAGCGTAGTTGTAGTTCAGTTGACAGAGTGAACGAAAGAGGATTCTTACTCTTGCGATGCACAGCCAACATTAAGGGTCGGTCACTTGGATGAAGATTGAGCAGCACAGGGGTCCCAATGAGGTCCTGAGGGAGGTACCCCAACAGAGGAACAGCCCTAATAGAGGAACAGCAGAACAGTGTTACAGATATGAAGCATTCCAGGAAAAAAAACTAAAAAAACTCACTGAAGTCTTATGTTCACAACAAACTGAAAACTGATCACTCACCTCTCGTCTACATCCTGGAACACACAGTTAGGAGTGTGTGTGGTGGTGAAGATACGTTTGTCAGGAGGAATCCTGGGTGCTGTAGATAAAGGACAAAACATACGACATAAACCAATATTGATATAAACTGATACCAACTAATGATTTGTTTTCCCCACCAAGCAGACACAGGGAAAACAACACCTTAGAATCACTGTAAAACAGCAGCAGATCAACCAGTAAACAAAATAAACATAAAACATAACAAGGGTAAAAATACTTTCTCCTACAATTGTTCTTTGTTTTTGAACTACTTCTGTTGGACTGTGTGATGAATGAACAATAAGCCCTTTGTTTCAGAAGTTAAAAGAATAAAAACTCAGTTTCAGTAAACACTTTAATCAGATCCAAGAGGCTGATTTTGGATAAAATCTCTTTCATGGGGTCAGACGTCTTTCATTATTTTTAACTGTACATTGTTCATCTCCTTGGCTGAATATAAAACATATCTTTTAATTTAATGATGTAGGAAGTAGCAAGTTCAGCTCATCATTTATCAAGAAGTAAACATGGTTTTGCAAACAGGCTGTGTAAAGTAGCTTTTTTGAGCTTGACATAAAGCGATTGAGGAGGATTAAACGTTTTCTCAACAATAAACAAATGAGAGGAAAACAGGTGGCGCCAGTCATAACAAACCCCACCCCTCGCATGTGTTGTCGGCTATTTTAGCATCGATCCAACTGATGTCACCATGTCTGTGTATGTGCCGATGCCATCTTATCAATGGCCTGTATTTATGTGCCAACCTGGAAGTAAATAATACGGAAATGGGGGTGGGGTGGGGGTG
>JAPTHA010000006.1:4208850-4229637 GCA_029814585.1 Gymnapogon annona | reverse complement strand
CCCCTCCCTTCCATACCCATCCTAACACACAGCTCCATCCCTCCTGAGGAGTCTATAGTGGCACAAAGGCAGACATCTGGGACCCATTTCCCCCCTGGAGAAGCCCTTCCTGTGGGGTATCCACTTAGAGAGGGGTTCGAGAGGAGCGGAGTCGGGGGCTGAGGGCTGAGGGGGGGCGGCTGAGGGTGCACAGTAGATGGGGGATGGTGGTGATGTGACTAGGTGAGTCGGGTGGGAGGCCTCCAGGCGAACAATGAGAACGAGGTGTTTAATGATCGAGTGAAATATAAAGGTTGGATTTATCAGTGAACACAGACTTACCTGTGTGTCCATGTGATGACAAGTGGACGGGAAACAAAGCCTTAGAGAAAATCTTGTACGTGAACTTCTGTACATTTACTCCAAAAAAAGGTGTGAATTTGAAGAAGAAAAACTAAAAGATTGATTTGACCCACAAACACCATCCAATGAACAATGTCTCATGTCTGAAAGCTGAAGCATTTCAAAAGTATTTGTCTTTTTTTTTTTTCATTAGACAATATTAGAGTTAGATTGATACACTACAAGATGACATTCACAACCCACAATGGCAGAGTCAGAGACAGCAGGCCAAACACAAAAAAACAAAACAAAACAAAAAACAACAATAAGTGAGCCGCATAAGTCACACAGACACATATGTTGACCTCTGTGTCAACATATGTGTCTACAAGCCCTGCTCAGGTATATAGAGCCGAACCAATAGTATTTGTCAATATTAAGGAGAGATGGAGCTTTTTAAAACAGTTTTGCATTAACATCCCCCCTACGCACACACACACACACACACACACACACACACACACACATACACACACACACACATACACAGACTGCTGCATTCTTGTATTATTCTTGTTTAGCTGCGACTTATCTCCCCCTATTAGACTGTAATTTATCATAATATTTAGTGCTCAAGCTTCCTTCAAATGTTGCTGCTTTCATGTGTAATTTAGCCAATATCCTGCCCTGGCTTTGATTACAGTGTTTAAGTGCCGGGGTCTTTTCGTGGCACATTACACACAGTCCCAGTGGAACTCACAGCTGAGTAGCGGATATGGTATGTTAAGCCGGTGTACGCCGAGCGGCAGGTTGAGCCGCGATGTAACATTTATGACTCCATCTCAGACACCAGTATGTGATGGACACCAGGGGTTTTCAACTGGTTTCCGGCCTGGTTTTGTCCTGGTCGTTAGGTTTTCATGCCTGTACTGAACATTACTGTGATAAAACACTGAGTGAACAATACGACTGGATGCTGAATCTCAAAAAACAAACCAAAAAAGTGCGACCGTATTTATGTAAACATTCAACTCAGTCAAATTTATGAAATGGGCTGTTTCCACTCAACACAACATTTATTGAGGCTGTTTCAGTTTTAATGGTTCATTGCTCTTTACTGCAAACGCTTTTGTGCTCATCACACACTTGGTTTTCAGGCCATTTCACTATCTAAATTTAACACAGTTGCCTGTCAATACCTATGCCTGTAATCCGCAACTTGGACTCATTTACTCATCTTTATTTCATATCATTTCCTCCGTCATATAAACCAACATTTTTTGCTTAAAACATTCAAGATTTTAAATCATTTTATTGTCACAAGTTGTGTAAAAAATTGCATCTGGGCTTCAACATGTACTACATCCACAGAAACACATTAAAGCATATTCATAATTACAAGGGAACCAAACATACCATAGAGGGGGAAATGGAATTAAAAATATATCCCATGATAAATACAAAGGGGAAAAAAATGTCTAAATGTCCCCTATACACGTAGAAATAAAGATGTTCTGGCTTTAATTTTGATTCAGTCCTTTGCTCATCTGTCACAGTTTAAAAACCTTGGTTGAGATTAGGATGAAAAGACTTCAACTGCAGTGACAGTATGGCCTCCTAAACCTCCTTTGTGATGGCAGTAGCTGATATAACAGTCTGAAATCAGATAATGAAGCATTTCTTTTCTTACATTTTCCCACATATTATGCGAGTCATTGAGAATAAGTCTGTGACCGACCAAGAAAAGTGGACGTGAACAACCTCTCGGACCAAACGGAGGAGTTTCCACAACGCCCTGCATATGTGCAAGTGTGCGTGTTTTTAGATGTTTCATTCATAGTAAAACTTTTAACAATGCTTTGTAGATCAGTTAGCTAAAATCAGTGTAATATGAATAAAATTGTTAATAATTACAAAGAAATGCCCTCGGGCCTTTAATACAGCGGCTTCAGGGATCACATGGGCAAATCACATAAAGGCGTTTTAAACAACATGGCAACGCTGAAGGAAACTTAAATCATTGGTGTAAAGCAAATATATAAACATCTCTATGGGTCTATTAAATATCACTCTGGGAGGAGAGCTTTATTAGAAAACGGCAACAAAGTCTGGTCATGAGCCACGTCAGTGTTGTTGACAGAAACAATAGAAATGGAACCAGATAAATGCAAACAGTGAGTTTCTTGAATGCCGCTTTGTGTTCATATGTGCACATGTGATAATGCGAAACAGAGAAAATGCAGAAGTAGAACAATGAAGCGGGGTTGTCTGTGTGCCTGTAGAGCTTCACGTTGCTCTGCGAAAATATAAAAAACATGGCTTAATTCAAGTAAATAATCCCCTGTAGTCCACCTCTATATATAGCGAACAATCCCACCAAAGTGTTGTTCTGCTGCTGCGTCAGCCGCTCAGATTCAATATGTGAGGTTCAGCTTCACAGTGAGTCAGCAGTTGGACTGACCATGTGGCCTCCTGCTTTGGAAAATGTTGGTTCATAGTGAACTCCGTGAATGAACTTATCAAGCCTCGTGTCCATGGTTTGCAGAAAAAAGTGGCACAAAATGTCTGCACCTGAAAACTGACACAAAACAGGAGTATGTGTCGAACAGAAACATCATAAGGTCATGGACGGAGTGGAAAAGAGTTATGATGGATGTTTGAGAAGGTAAATGCGGATCACAGTGTCCGTGTTTTACACCTATTATTAAATCCCCAGTTTCCGTGGCTGGATGGCTCAGGCTGGTGCATAGGGGACCCGGGTTCGATTCCTGGGATGATCATCCAGTGGGTTGTGTCAGGAAGGGCATCGGACATACAACTCCTGCCCAATCAGATATGTGAACTGGACTCGCTGTGGCGACCTCGGAAGGGAAAAAGCTGAAAGAAATCATCATTAAATCCAGTTTTCACATTTATTTCTTTTTGGGATAGACACAGTGATTTTACTCTACTTTGACAGTAATTTATCTTTTTTTTTTCAGATGATTGATCCTATACCATCTGAATCATTAACTTTTTTTATTATTTTTTCATAAGACAGTATTGCAGTACATACACTACAACTGACATTCCCAATCCACAATGACAGGATCAGAGACAACAGACAAAACACACACACATTACACACACACGATGAGCACAAAAACCACAAAACAAACAATGACAAACACAAAAAAAACATAAATAAGTGAACTGCATGAGACACGCAAGACGTATGTTGACCTCTGACCTCCTATGTCCTACAAGGCCTGCTCAGGTATATAGAGCTGAACCAATAACTGTTGAATCAATAACTTTAAAAAAAATGTTGTGAAATTTCTTCCAGTCCCGGACCTGACAGAGAGTCAGACAGCGCTGTCTTTAATCTCACATTTCTGAGGCGGGTTAGTGGAAGCAGTGTCCAGCTGGGATCCCAGGGATTGGCCATTATCACGCATCCAGGCCTGTCAAACGTGCGCTGATCCTCCGTCTGTAAGGTACGGAGGAATGCTGCGTTTCTCTAACCAGAGCTATTGCATTAGAAACATCAACAGAGCTCAACAGCCGTCTTCAAAGGGCTACGCCTTCACATTGAATCAATCCCCACTTCCATTAGATTAGATGACCTTACCAAAGTTACATTACGCTAACGTTTCTTTATGGTTTCTGAAATCCCTCGCTCTGGTTCTGGTTCCCCCTGTGAAGCCACTTCAAACAGCCTCTGCCATGGCATATCCCTTTGTGCTCTAAAACAGCAAATATGTGTCTCTCTAAAATGTTTCAGATGCGAGTTTCGCAGCAGTCCCAGAGGCGCACACACAGCAATGCATTCAGAAAACACAACCAGTGCAAAGGTAGGCATCTGCCGAGCTGGAAGGAGAGAGAGGATGTTTGAGTGACCAATGGCTGATGAGGGAAGATGATAAAGACAGACAGACGGACGGAGATGGGAATGGAGGAAAGGGAAGAAAAAAAGCACAGAGTGTGGGAGAAATCCTGCAGCATTAAATCAGCGGTGATGGTGGGGGGGTGAGAGGGGGGATGCTGCAAAAGGTCTACAGACATATGTTTCAGTTTGTAAATAAAACAGTAAATTGCTATGGATATTGCTTAAATATCTGTGGGCTTTGTACCACGCTCTGCGGAAGTTCCTCGGAAATCATTCTGGGACTGCCTTCTTAAATGCCAGAGCGGCTTCTTAATGTCAAAGAGGCCATCTGGTGCTCGACCAATTCAAGATGTTTGCTTTTCATTTAGTCTTTTCTGATGCTTCTTTTTTTAGATCAAATGCTTCACTTTTGTGTGATTGATACCAATGTTCATATTTCACAGTCAAACTCTGTAGCCGGGCATCCGTTCAGACGTTGAATCCAGTCTGTTAATTCTTCTGCTCACCTTTCATCTAAGACGTGAAGGAACACAGGCCATTCACTTTATTCTATTGTGTTTCAAGGATGTTTTTGGGGTTTTTTTTGGTTGCTTTAAAAGTCTACTTTATTCCTCTACTGTGCCTCTGTGAAAGAAAATCGCACTTTTTATTCTGGTACATTAATGCGAAGACAGTTAAAGGATTTATACTTGGATGACCCTAAATTGCATTAATGCGCCCCCGAAAACATTAAAATTGTCCTCCCTCACTCAGGCAATGAATATAAAGAAGTAAATCTGCTTCTGGACAGTTTTGATGTATAGCATGTGTGCAAGGAAAAGCAATAATTCCTCCCCCGGGTTCATTGTAACACATCTGCAAAGTAAGAATTCAATGAGATAAATGTTATTTTTAAATTTTTGAACAGGATGTTTAGGATATTTGTGATATTTGAATGTATAAACTATTGTTTCCAGTCTCACCGCACTCTGCCAGACTGCCAGTCAACACACTTGAGACAACTTCCTTCCTTGATTTGGGTAGAAAGGACTCCCATAATTGAATAAAATGAGACCCCTCCCTCTTTTTACATACCACTCAAACACACACACATAGACATACACACACACACACACAGCATGCACACACACATACACACATTTTACAGGCTGGTGTATAAAGTTAATAGGACGCATTTGGTTCCAAAGCCCCCAGCTTGCTCAGTGGAAAGTGAGCCGGGTTGTTTTTCAGTTTCTTAATGTCGAAGTTTATAACGGCCAGATAAAAAATGTTGCTATGGTGATTTAACCACAACATTGCAATTACCTTGATGCAATAAGACTCTAGGGGCTTACAAACAAACCAGTGTAATGCAATTAAGACATAAGTACCACCAAAAAATGTCCTTAAAACACAGAGGAAGGATGCAGAAAACCTACAAAGAAAGTGAAATAATGATAGTGCCTCCTAAGAATCAAAGTAGCTGATATTTCTTGTAAATAATGAAACACTACACTGGATTCACCTTCCCCTACTGTTAAGAATGATGGGAGTTTTCTCCTGAACAACAGCATGATGATGAATTTTAAGAGACAATAGTCTAACGTGAATGAACAACTTAATCAATTATAGCGCAGCAAACCCTGATAGCGTTCTAATAATTCAGTCACATATTTTTTACATCAACTTCAAAGTCCTTGTATCAGGCAGCTGCCTTAACAAAATCATACACCAAGACTCCCTGCACCCCCTTCCTGTCCCTTTGAGGGTCAAAATAAAAATGTGGATGGATGAAATAATTGCCTGACTTCAAAGTGCAGGTTATTGCCTTGCATTTACTGTTGCGATTGCAATGCTGTGGGGTGTTTTTCTTCATAAACGTAGCTCTGGTGGGTGGGAAAAGTGGTTCATTGCACTCATGGAGCAAATCCCACGTTAATGCCCAACACTGACCCCCCCTGACCCAGGTTTAGTGCAAAGCAGAACGCAAAAAACACCTCCTGCCCACTTCCTTCACACTATCTGATTGTATATCAAAATTGTGAAGAAGGTAAGAAATAGTTTTCTGCTGTCACCTTTTAGCATTGTTTTATTTTTTTCATTTAGTTTCTTGGAATCCAGTTTTAGTAAGGAACATAAACTGTAAAAAATGCCGACAGTTTTTGGCTCAACGTTCCCCCTGAGTCAACACTCCTACTTAAAAAAGGATAACAATTATTATCTGCAGGCAGTGCTATTTTCAGAATTTATAGCAAATAACACACGAGACCACAACGGATGTCGAAAAGACATTTATTTGCATGATTCACACACACACACACACACACACACACACACACACACACACACACACACACATACACACACACATTTACACTCTACAAACACACATTCCTACATTCAATAGGCAAGTGATACAAGGAGATACACAATGCTGCGCTTCATTTTTTTTTAACATAATAGTGTTAAGAGATTAAACGTTTAAAAGATTTCAAAGCAAAATAATCTCAGTAACAAATGGTTTCAATGCTGTTACTGGTTTGAACAAGGACAATATAACACCAAGGAGAGTTTAGTGAGCTCGCCATTGCTACAATTTAAAGCTGACACTGAGATATTCTAGAACCTTTTTCACACTTGTCACAGTTGTCATTGGTAAAAACATTTTTTCAAAAATCATTCATTTCATTTAAAATGCCCGTTAGGTGTTGAAAAATACACTGAGCGAGAACATGTGGTGATTCTTTTCAATTGCACATGAAAGCATTCCCGTTGATGCTGCAGGCCAGTGCAAGGCCCTGGAAAAAACGTGAAACAATGCTCGAGTTCGTTTGCCAGTCAACATATTGTTTTTCTTTCGTTTTCCCCAATATGTGCAACTAGTGATAGAGACACAAAACATTTATATGCTGTAAGGCTATGCAACATTTGCTGAAAGTGATACAAATAGATAAAACAGATGTAACGCCACAAGTCAGGTTGTCAAACACATACACCGAGGACTGTGGTTGTTGGTAGGGTGTCGCCCTCTAGTGGACAAAGAGTGAAACTGCACCATAATCACCATAGAGGAAACGGCTATTCTATTCACTGAGTAATTCTGTCATGACTGGGAGGTTTTTCTCTTGTGGTGAAGTTGTGCAGATGCGTGACTTGAGCAAGATGCTAGAGAAGTGAAAATATGTAAGACCCAAGTCTGTCACAAAAACAGGACTGGATGTTTTGTAAAGTGACAAAGTCAGGAGCACCGAGGAGAAACACTGGCCAAGAGAGTCCGGCAGTGTCGGGATGAGCATCCACGACGACAGACAATTCAACGTCTCCGCTGATTCCCCTTCATCTTCTACCATCGCTCCCACGCTGTGACACTCTCAGGACAGACGCCTGTGTAATCAGAGTGCTGGGGAGTCTGTGTCGTCACTGTGGGACACGGAGGTGCACTTAGAAGTCACTGAGGATACTGATGTCTGCGAACTCCTTGCGGTAGCGGTGAGCGGACAGGGTGAGGAGGAACGACCACTTCAGGCTCATGAAGCTCCACACACACGACAGGTATAGACTGGTGGGGTCAGTCAGCGCTGTGGGCGGGAAAAGCAGAAGTCAATCAACCACTAAACTCTAATGCATAAGTAAGTAAGTGTATAAGTATGTAATTGAGTGCAATTACATACAATTATTGCAATTATTTTATGTTACACCCCCCTAGAAAGACCCCCGCAACCCCTGGCTGTAACTATAAATACTATCATTCGTGTATAAGTATGTAATAAGAGCCTTATAAGTAGGTCCTCTGCTGTGGTGTGGGTCTGTTTTGTCTACTTCTGTGATGCTAACGTGCTCGCTGGTTTACTGAATTAGTGTTCACAAAGCAGGATGATTGTTGACAGTATTTGTATTTTCACTGAAAAAAACCTCAGGTGTCTTATCAGTGTGATTGGGGTGTCATGTCTTTAAGTGACGCCTTCATTTATTTGTCTTCATGCTGTCCACTGTTCAACATTTTTAGACCCAAAGCCCACCGGTCTTTCCTAGTCTCGTACCGTAGTCACAGTGAAGTCAAGCGCTATATAGACTTCATCATGTTTCCTGGTCTTAGCTTTAGGGAGACGTTGGTTTGTCTCATTATCCCCATCTCTTTTTTCATCTCTGTCAAATATTCATGATGGGTGTATAAACACCAACATCAATTGGATTCGCTGTGGCGACCCCGGAAGGGAAAAAACCGAAAGAAATCATCAGTGTGTGTCTGTACAATGACAATAAAGGAAATCTAAATCTAAATCTAAATCCTCATCATCATAGAGAAATTAACTCCATGCACACACTCTGACAATGAGAGCACCACCGACACCTACTGTAGTGGATGTGACATTACACTTTATTGTAGTATTGCAAAAATGCATGTTCCCCGGGGGGCACACACACCCCATTATTTGAGAAGCACTGTTCTATTGACACTGATCAACAATTGTTTACCATTTAATGCCTAATCTTAAAATTATCTGTCTGAACATTTCTTCCTTTGAGTTTAGAAAATCTGAGTCCTTGTGTCCATTTTTCCAGAGCATTTAGAACTGTAAAAATGTAACATTCATTTATAATTTACTATATGTTACAGAACTGTTAAAAAGCATCTTCTCTAGCAACCAGTATTTTGACTGCACTTTTCTTTATCTGTGACCCAAACTTGGTAAGATTGCATTACTTATATTCTCAAGTATTTATTTACTTGTAGACCAGAGAAAAGGAACACCGTAAACACTATTTGCATGTAAAAGTAAAAATTAGAATCAATTAATGACTTACATGCTTTGGTGTTGATAGCAATGGACAGGAAGGTAAAGAAGGCGACTACTGCCAACAGGGAGAAGAAAACTCCAATGCAGAAGAAGAACTTGAGGCCCTTTAACCAGGTCCGCCAGTAGTCCTGGAGGTACATGATGTGGGTGATCAGGGTCCAGAGTGCCAGCACACCTGAAACACACAGGTCAACATTTGAATTTGTCGCAGAAAACAATGGTATATTGTACCTCTTCAATGTTCTAAATTGCAGGGGTTTTGTTGGGGGGGAGGGACTCTACGGAATATCCATGGGGCCACATTTCCACTGGACCCTGAAGTCTGTCTACTAGTGAATCTAACTAAACTCAAACTGTCAAATATGTGAAGAAACTGACAGAAATTCAATCACTTGGAAATGTATTGATAGAAAATAGAAAATAGACCCCGCCCCCCTTCCAATCAAGATGTGGTTGAAGAAGTCAACAGATGTGTGAAATTTGACCTACTTTTCCCAAAATGTAAACAAATCTGTTCTGGATGAAACCCAATAGTTTTAGTGCTAAAGTGGTAACAAACAAACAAAAAATAAAGCCAACTAAAAACAATACCCCACAGGGGCAATAGAGGAGACAAGTATATGTAGACACCGTAAGGGATGTCACACTGGGAATATTGTGTTTGCGCCCCTACCAGCCAAGATATGGTTGAAGAAGTCAACAGTTGAAAATAACCTACTGGATGAAAAAACAGGTACTATGTTCTACAAGATATAGAACCATTTATAAACTACATGGAAAATTTACCATCACACCACATTGGTTCAGCTCTATATACCCGAGCAGGGCTTGTAGGACTTAGGAGGTCAGAGGTCAACATACAGCACGTCTCTCTGTGCCTCATGTGGTTCACTTATATATGTGTTTGTTTAGATTTGTGGTGTGTGTAGGTTTTGTGTCTTATGAAAAATAATATTATATCTATTATATACAATCACACCAATTGGGATTCGTACTAAGTAATACATTTGATCTTTGAGGTGGGAATGTGAGAGTAACTGACAGTAAATTTCCCATTCTTTCTTTCTTTCTTTCTAGCTTTAATTCTATCTTTCTTTTTCATTCATTCCCTCCCTCCCTTTCTTTCTTTCTAGTCTAGCCTTGTTATGGAGATAGGTTTCTAACAGTTCCCAACATGTTTAATCTCCACTGAACAACAGATCTCACCTTCATAACCTGAGTGCACCCTCTCAGCCAGTAGGAGGCAGCAGAACTGTTCCTCGGCCAGCTCTGCATCCTGGACCTTCATCAGGTATGGGGTCATTCGGAAAGGATAGTACTGGAGATCCCCTTCACGCTCCTTACCACCACTACAGAACACACACAGATTCAATGGTTTCTTCAATGGCTTTAATCAGTTAAAGACATTTTAGGTTATCAGGTAGTTGTATAAACATGCACATATGTAAGAATATGCCTAATACCCAAATTGGCCACTAGGTGGTGATGGAGATTAAACGCTTACAAACACTGACTTCCTCCTTTCTCCCAGAGGTTCTTTTTCCTCTTATGTCACTGATCCTCTGCTGACTCAGAGCTTGTTTGAGCATGAATGTGTTGATCTGGTGAGACTGGATGTGGTTACTCACCTGATGCGGCAAAAGAAGGACTTCTCCTGCATGCACTCTGTAGGTGATGATTCTGAATAACAAAAAAAGAGGACAGGATGAGTGTATCATCTAATGGAGCCCACTGTCCAGGAGGTCAAAAACAATGAGCCAAGAGCCCAAAAGGCTTGTTCTAAAAACAGAACTGAATGCTGCAAAATAGTCAAGTAAATGTAAAAGGAAATGGCTCAAATTAGTGCTTTGTGATTTACCAGATAAACTGCAGATTGGATATTTATACCGCATTGTTTACCATTATAAGCATGTTTGAGATGGGAGCACTATTATCCTCTGCACACCTGTCTGAGCAGCAGCCCTAACTTTCTGATTAATTAGTGATGGGTTTATTTTGAAAGGATGCAGTGTTAGTGCAGTGTAAGTCTTGAAATCTATTTATTGTCCAGTTCTGCTTTTATCAATACTACATTTAAACATACTGAGAAACTTAAGACAGCACTGAACTGAATCAGAGCTGCAACCAGCTACAAACACAAGTTTTCTGAGGTTTGTTTTAAGTGGATGTCAAACATGGCTGTGAATCACAAAACCCTTTCAAAATACAAGTGCAGATGGATTGAACACACCACGGTCTCAAAGCTTGTGACAGCTCCAATATGTGATTATGTCTTCAGAGGTGGAGTGGGTGTGCAGCCATCAATGTGCAAATGGACATATTAATGAAATATGTGTTATGTGTGTGTGAGCATGTGAGTGTGTGGGCGCCTCATGTGAAGGAAATAGATGCAGGTGGTTTGGGTCATGCTTCATGTGCATTTTCCACGTGCCCTTTGTTGGTGCCTACCATCCCAGTTCATGTCCACAATCTCTAGAAACCCATACTGGTGCAGGTTTTTCAATCCAACATTCCTATTGATAAGATTAGAGTAAATGTCTGTATTCAATTAGGTGAGAGATTTAAAAGTCCAGTTGTGAAGACATGCGCAGGTTTCTGGGTCACTCTGTTGTCCTGTGTGTAAGGGAACATGGTTTACCAACTGCAGTAATTTCCCTACGGGGATAAATAAAGTCTTGGTCGATCGATCGATCGCATCATATTTACTGTTTTAAATTACATAAATATTACGTAGTTGTGTGAACCTGGAGAAAACAACTTACTGGATGGAAAAAAGAAGTAGGATGTTCGACAAGATATGGAACCATTTATAAACTATATGGAAAATTTACCAGCACACCACATTGCTTCAGCTCTATATACTCGAGCAGGGCTTGTAGGACTAAGGAGGTCAGAGGTCAACATGTCTCTAAGTGAATCAGGTGGTTCACTTATTTGTGGTTTTGTTTAGCTGATTCTAATCCTCTCATCGTGGGTTGTGAATATCGTCTTGTAGTGTAAATGTAACTGTAATATTGTCTAATGAAAAATTTTAACAAAATATTATATCTTACATTGCAAGTCTACAACTACAACTGCAACTACATCATATTTACTATTTTAAATTACACAGACATATTACAAATCCAGTATGTTAAATGTATGAAAGAATGAGCTGCATGTTCAGCTATAGTTGAGCTTGTTGCATTTACATATGGTATTGGTGGGAGGGTATCGAGAGGGCGACATGGTTGCAGGGTGTGTGGGACGAGAAAGCAGAGAGGGGATGCCTCAGCGTCAGGGACACGGCAGTACCTGCTCCTGTGCACATGCTCCACGAGGGCAGGCGGTACGGCGTAGTGAAGCTGTAGAACACACTGACATCCTGTGGGGTCAGGAACTCCACAAACTTTGCATTGTTGAACACCTCTCGTTTGCAGTTCAAGATGGATGC
This sequence comes from Gymnapogon annona, assembly GCA_029814585.1. NCBI lineage: Eukaryota > Metazoa > Chordata > Actinopteri > Kurtiformes > Apogonidae > Gymnapogon > Gymnapogon annona. The sequence goes on along the minus strand of JAPTHA010000006.1, from coordinate 4,217,237 downwards.
CGCCTGATCGGAGATGTATACAATCTTTCCCGTGATGAGAGAGACGGCAACAGCAAAAATATCCTGCATGTAAAGACAGAGCATTGCACCTGGGTTAGGAACCTTTACGTTTTAAGAGGTTCACAGAAATAAACATCTTACAATGCATTTAAATTACATTTTCAATTACAAAACCCCACCCCCTAATGTATATAACATTACATTCTGGACAGGTGTCCGGAGAAAACACTAACCCAAAAGTGTCAAACATGCATCCCAGGAGTCAAATCTGGCTCCCCAAAGGGTCCAGTCTGGCCCTTGGGATGAATTTGTGCAATGCTGAAATTACACTGAAGATATTAACAATAACATTAGTTTAGACCAATTCAATCTCAAGGGGTCAGACCAGCAAAACACTACCATAATAACCTATAAATACTCACATCTTTGAATATTATAATGTATTTACAGTAAAACAAAGTATAATTTAGCAAAAAATCTGAATAACCTAAACAAATATGAACTACATGAAATGACTCAAGAGAAGTTAAATACAATTACAAGAATATTCTGCCTGTTATTATATGTTTGTGTATTAGTAGAACCATTGTGATCTGTAGGTTATAATGTGCATATGTAAATAGAAAACTGGATGTTGAAATTACACTTATCTTTTCAGTTTGTTCATGTTTATTCATGTTGCTTTAAAGGATACTTTTTAAGATGTAAACATTTCCAAGATGTCATTAATACAAGCACAACAAATTCACTATCGAACTAGTATTTACATTTTTCAGAAGTGAACTATTATTATACAACTGTAACTGAAACTTAAAGAAGACAATTTTCTGTTGTGTAACTGTATTGGTCTTGTACAGTCATGCAAGTCTGACACTCAACTCCTCCAGTTATTAATCTGAAACACAACTTTTGACTTTTGCTAAACTACGACTTAGCAAGTAATAAAGAAAACTTGACTTCGCTATGCCAGAGTTTTATTTGTTCATCCTCATGCTACAATATAAACATATTTTTTATGACATATTCGGTAGGCATAAGAAACCATGGTAGCCAGGGTAACCACTGATGCCTGTGTGCTCACAGTTGCAGAAGGGTCTTATGAATCCGTTGTAATTCACCTGTTGCCACCTTAATGTCTGTGTGTGGGTTTTTTTTGCCTGATATTACTGTATATATTTATTTATAATACTGCATATATAGCTAATGTTTTGCACTTTGTCTCCTCTTTAATCTATGTATCCTGCTACCAGTCATTTCCCATCCTAGGATTAATAAATTATTATTCATCGATAATAATAATGAATGAATCTAGTCTGACACTGAGGCAAGTTGTAATATTGCAGAAAACAATTATGAGCAAAAACTGATGATACAGTTTAACTCAATAATTCTGCATTATAGAGTTCACAGTCTTTTCACATGCATCAAGTAATTATTTTTGCACACTGAATTTTCTAAGAACAAATATCTTGCCAATATGGCAGTGACAGCAGCACCTTCAAATACTTAGATAAACTGTTTCGGAGTAAAGAAGTTAAACATAAAAGGTACTTACATTGTTTTTAAGGGTATATTCAGAGGTGATGCTGTTGATTTCTTCGATGGTGTAGGATGAAACATCAAACCCAGGCGGCTGACTGTCATTTATCATCAGCATTTGATAATATTCCTCGTTGGCTGCAAGACCAAGAAAACACAGATCAACATGCAGATCTTTTCAAACAGAGCATTCTGTATAGTGTTAAATACTACTGTATATGGTGTATTGTTTTTTTGCTATTGCTGTTTTCCATTTTTCCTTAATGTTTAAATCTTTATACTGACATGCAGCACCTGTAAGAAAACAATTTTCTTCAGGATTAATAAAGTATTCTGATTGACTGATTCTGATGAAGATACTTTTCAAAGCAGCAAGTTGCAGAAATGCGACATAATCCATTTGTCAATAGACTTTACATTCAGTACAAGAGCAATTAAAAAAAAAGAAATCCCACATGACCATTATGCTGAGGCTAACACACCTTCTACTGGTGTGAGAAATGCAAAAAAAAAAAAAACACATCTCCAGGCGACGTGATCCTTACCTTTGACCTGCTTGACACATCGCAGAGCATACTTGAGTGTGTTCACCGTGCTGGACTTTCCCTTGTTCCTCTTTTCCGACGGCAGATGCATCTTCAGCTCTTTGAGGGTCTTGAAGAGCTCCTTCTGTGTCTTTGCCTTGGCTGACTGTTCACTACTGTGGGACGAACATGAGACAGATACACGTGTGTCAGAATGACAAGGTCTCACCAAAGCTGTCACAATCTGGGGAGCTCAGCTTTTCTATGTGGAAAGCAAATCGGGCTGGGTGACTGCGAAAGAGAGGAGCGTTCACAGGCATCGGATGGAACCTCTGTGGGTGTGATTTCAGGGGTTTAATTCTCATATAACCATCTTGCCTTTACCAAACTTAAGAGTCACTGCACCTAATGGTCTATTGGACTATTAATTTTATAGTGGATTAAATATCAATAACATTCCACCCTAAAGTAAAAAAACACATATAATATAGATTAAAATATAGACGATAGAATATAAAGAGTCCAAGACAATCTCCATAAAGTGTTTAGTGGCATCTCCACGTGTCAACAGCAGAGTGAATATGGATTTAGCGTCATACATCCCATAACCACTGGTGAACAACACAATGAACGTGTGTCCACACTCTACTGTCTTCTCTTCATCTGTTCATGGACCAGATGTGTGTTCGTTCTCTTTTCAGAAGTTCACACGGATACAAGATGTGGAACGCTGCAGATGATGTGCCGACAGGAAAGGTCAAATGTCACACTAAGTGTTTATTATGGTTAATAAATGTGGGAATGCACGAAAAACTTCTAAGACCTACAAAAGGTTCCTACAAGTGGGAAAGCATCTAGTGACAGATTGTAGACGATACAAACAGAGTACATCCCATGAATTGTATGTTCATTTTAATATCATTTCTACTAATATGTGAATGTGTCTCCTTCTACTGGTCTATTGGGCTCCGGTGCTACATACAACGCTTTCTCATCTTGTGATGACAGACGTCAAAACCACCATCACATTCTCTGAGGCAACGATGAATGTGACTTATTGTCTCCCCCTCGATCATGCATATGACGTCAAACAAGATTACAAGGACAGTTTTATTAAAAATTGGCTACAGCAAAGCGGAGGAGAGGAGAAGTTTCAGTGTGAATTATGTAGGCACGTGCTCAATGATGAAAAGTAAAAAATAACATCTGATTCAGAAAGAATTCACTCTGTGAATATGGGGGACCATCAAATATTGCTGTGTAAACTGAAAAGTTAATGTTGTTGGAATGATAGACAGGTCAGTAATATATGTTATACTACAACATAAGTATTAGTTTGAATCTTCAATTTGTTTTTTTTTATCAGTAATTTATTCATATAGCAACCCACCATATACTTTCATAGATTTGAATCATGAGGAGACACCAAATAAGTACAAATTCTTTAAAAAAAAAGGACAAGAAATGTATCACTAAGATATGTATCGATAGAAAAATAGAAAATATATATGTAGAAAATGGAAATTAGACCTCGCTCCCTACCAATCAAGGTGTGGTTGAAGATGTCTCTCTGTGACTCATGCGGATCACTTATGTATTTGGGGTTTTTTGTTTTGTGTTGTTTTTATAGTGTTTTGTCTGTTGTCTCTGATCCTTGCTGTGAATGTTGTCTTCTAGTCTCTAGTGTATGAATGATGATGAGCTCTTTTGCTTTTTCCCTTCTGGGGTCGCCACAGCGAATCCAATTCGCGTATTTGATTTGGCAAGAGTTTTTACACCGGATGCCCTTCCTGACACATCCCTTGTATTTATCCAGACATGAGACATTGACACTACAGTTGTAGGCAGCAGCGTGAAGGTTCTTGCCCAAGGGCCCACACTGGATGCTCATCCCGGGTATCGAACCATGCACCAACGCGGTGCCTTATGAACTGAGCTATCCAGTCACTACTTCTAGTGTGTGAATTTAACTGTAATATTGTCTAATGAAAAATCTAAATAAAAAGGGATGGGAACAGAATGTGACTTTTCTGGAGAGTGCAGTTAATAACTAACCTGCAGCCGCTCGTTGAAGGGTTGTCCTGCTCGGAGCTCACCAGACTGAAGGCATTGGAGCTGCTTGGTGGTGATGGGCTGTGAGAGTTGGAGCTGGAAACATATACAACAAAAACTTATTGAAGACAGTGATGAACAAACACCATAGAAAAACAATCAGAGCCCCAAAACAAAAAGGTACAACAAAACATAATATGCAACTCAAGGACTCAGAACACCATAAACATCTGCATCCCTGTTACAAACTGAGGCGATTCAGATATAGTCGGCAAATAAGTGGGTCAAACATTTTTTTCATATTTGTCATTTAAAAACAAGTGAGACAGCTCAGGACCAGGTGGTGAATTGTAGAGTGAAACCTACTGCTTTTCTACATTCAGTTGATTCAGATTCACACACATAAAAAGAAACTCTGGTAATCTTATATTTGGAAAATAAGATTGACAAGTGGGCATATTGTTATATTTGTTTTATACATTTATTTTATACATCTGAAATTTCGGTGTGGGACTAATAAACGTGTATCTAATCTAGTCTCATATTTGGAAAATATAAGATTAAAAATAAAAAAAACATTTAAAAAAAGATTATAAGAAACAATCTAATCTGTTCTTTCAAGTTGTATTGAAATCTTAACTGGCAGTTTGCTACATCTAATAAAACATAGGAAAATGAGGCACAACAGGCACAACAATGTCCTTCAAATCATAATCAGTACCAAAAACCTGCACATACTGCAAATGGAGACTAGCAACAGTCAAAGGCAAAGGAAAAACTCTCACTTTTCTAACATCCACAAATTTCCCCCCCTTTCCATGATGGAATTCCCTCACCAATTCCAAAGTCACAGCAGAAACGCAAGAAAAAACATGCAGACGGAAAGGGGATTATATAGCATTAGCAATTCAGCTTTTAAAGGTTTTGGTTACAGTCCTGGTTTTGATAGATAAAACATTTATTCAAAATGGAATCTTTTCTGCATTACTAATAATGTGGCAACTTGTCAAGGCTCCTGGAGCACAACAAACTGTAGCCAAGTAATTATCTACTGTAGACAACACAGTATCTGGAAATACCAGTCATGGATGATTTCAATGCCAGAAGAGACGATAAATAATAATAGTGACAACGAGACAAATAAAGTACTGACAAGTGCCAAAACAAATCCAGATTGAAGGGCTCATACACTGAATGCATGGGAGAGTGACCTGCTCATAAGTGCAGTCGACTTATCAGTTCACCATGATTAGACCCATAATGGAGCATGTAGATCAGGAAGTAGCATAATTAGTGTTGACAGGTAAATGAAAAACCTGTGACATAGGACACATTTGCATCCCCAATTGTGCAAGATTAGTCATCACATTTCAAAGTTGTTTTCCAAGCGAATATATGCACTTATACATTATATTATCTTTCGGCTTTTTCCCTTCTGAGGTCACAGCAACAAATCAGATTCATGCACTAAACAATAATACCCAGGACATAAAGCTGGACCCGAATTAAGACACACACAAACGCTGAATCTGATTTCATCAAGTCATCTAGTGTTTACTCCTGGAGGATTCTGTTGTTTCTGTTGAACAAAGTTGAGTCTGATTTATTCAACTCTATATGAAAAGTGCCTTGAGATAATCTCTACCCAAATTAACTATGAAGACTATGAACTCCGGCTGTAAAAGCTCTAAACTGCTATGAAGTCCTCGCCCACTGATACCAGCTACAAAAATTGAACCCCAACAAACCACAGGGTAATCAGCATATGAAAGTTTTCCTATTTACGGAGACAAACATTAAATATAAGCAAAACAAGCAACATCAGTCTGACATGTATCAATGACGCTGCAATTACAAATTTCATTGTATTTAAGAAATGAGATCCCACAACCCAGACCTTATGTCCTTTTAAACATTAACAAGGCCTCATCCTTCCCTGATTTCATTCTAGATGTGATTAAACCATCGAAATACACTAAACTCCCTGAATGCCATGTCCCTGTGTATTTGCTCACACATTTCCAATATTCCTTTCCATTCCACTGCTCTCATCAACAATGAAACATAGCTCATGGTTAAATTGAATCCTGTTCATTAAATGAAAGGTGGATCTAATCCAGCGGATATCACTATGATGGACACAATCTTTTGGAGACAAATCATGAGAGACTTTCAATTTAGCGTGATCGTCAGCTTCGTCAGACTGAAGCTTTAGTTTTGATCTTCAGTGCAGATCCCGGGTTTTCTCAGGTAAGTGTCAAGAAAACTGAGCTCATTCTGTCAACAAATTCCTGAGCAAAATGTAATCATCAGGCATCTGTGGAGCCAAAAGATTCCTCCTTTCTGTGCGCCAAAGTTTTCTAAGGACAACACGGACCTAAAGTTATTTAAACCACATTTATAGTAAACTGTGGGCTACAAAACCCAAAAATCATAAAACAAGGATGTCAAACTCATTCAGTTTCACTCATCCAGGGTACAAATTCAGCCAGATTTGGAAATTATACTTTATTCTAGTATAAATATGAGAAAACTACATGAAATATTTACAGTTACACACAAACAAATTTCAAATTGCAAGTACTTACAGTTTGTTACGGTAGTATTTTTCCAATTCTGTATGTGCAACCTGAACTATACTTTTTTTCCAAGTATTTTAGGTGGAATTTATCCATTTCACAAATTGATCACACAGGCCAGGTTGTGAATGTTGTCTTGTAGCGTAAGAATGTAACTAATATTGTCTTCTAAAAATAAAAAAAATATTATAAATTGATTAAAGTGCAGATTATGGCCCTGAATAATGGACAGAGAAAAGTGGTCTCATGTGCATCATCACGTGTATGTGTAGTTGTCCTTCTGGACATTCTGTGTAGTGGTGTCTGAGAAATTGCACCTTGAAACATAATGGGAACTGACAACCTGATGGACAATGTAATCCTCCTCAAGTGGCTGTTAGATTTATTGATTTAAGATGTTCAGTATTTTTTGTAAATTAAAACATTTTTAAAGTGTAAAATGTACACATAGCACTGTAAAGTTATTTACAATTATATCATATTTTTATATAATTATTCTGGAAACCACAGCTGCCAGTTTGCTTTTTCCGAAAAAAAAAAAAAAACCGACAGCATTTTTCTTACAGTGTATCTCTAAAAAAGTAATCTAATATAACTATGCCATTAGCCATTGACCTTTTGTTGTCAGTCACATAATCATAAAAAAAAAAATCGTTTTCCTCAGACAATCATTTCTGGACAGAGGCGCATAGATGACTCAGGCCCAAAATGACTCATATAAGAGAAAACCACTGTCCTATTACTGTTAATGAAGCGTACTTCCATGACCTAGATGGTCTGCTTCCCAGTCGAGGAAGGAATAAAAAAAAAACTTCATCTACCATGCTTGACTTGCTCTGATGTGCTCTCACCTCTTGTTGCTCCCTGATGACTCCAACAGAGCCGAATCTTTGCCGTTGCCATTCGAGCTGCCCACGGATTCATTGCCGTGCGACTCATTGCCGTGTGACTCGTTACCATGGGATTCTGTCCCACTCCCACTTGAGCCACTGCCACCCATCTCTACATCCTCATGCAAAGGTGGGCGGGTCCGCTTCCGGTCGTCATGTGGCGACCCGGGAGAAGCTGGGTGCTCGTGGCTGCTGTCACTACCCTCGGAAGCCAATCCTAACTCCGGTTCCAGTTCAGCACCATCCTGTCCACCGCAACTCTCGTTGTAACTACTGGCCATGTGGTGAAGTTGGCTAATGGAGCCACAAGGAGAGCTCTCCACCTGGAAGTCGACCCTTTCAAGATTCCGTTCGTGCCCGTCCAGGGTCGAGTAAAGGTAGTGATTTGGATCACTGCCCTCAGACATGGGATGGGCCAAACAGCAGAAGGTGAGCGCTCAGACTAGTGCATGGCTCATGGTGCTTCAGGTGACTGGATGTAACCTAAAAGGAGCGGAAAAAAAACAACATGTGACAAAACAATAAAGTGCATCTTGTTAAAAAGCGAATTAATGGAACTCAACTCCTTGCTCTGATTACACTGGTAACAATAACAGGTAATAACAACTGCACATTTATCATAACCTCTACATCATGTATAGTCCAGATTGCACTAAATTCTTTGTATATTCTTTATATGTGTGTGTAGGCATATACATGTATATAAATTTAATATTGATAATCATCGCCTTCTATGTAATGTTAAATACGACATTATATATATACATACATATATATACACATATATACATATATATACACAT
>JAPTHA010000006.1:4166628-4177666 GCA_029814585.1 Gymnapogon annona | reverse complement strand
GTGCTGCTGCTGCTTTTATGACATTTCGTTGCCAGACCATTGGTCTGTGCAATGACAATAAAATGAATCTGAATCTACTGTCCCTCTGATGTACTTGTTCCTAATTCTATCCATCCTGGTCACACCCAAAGAGAACCTGAGCATCTTCATCTCTGCTACCTCCAGCTCTGCCTCCTGTCTTTTACTCAGTGCCGCTGTCTCTAGTCCATACAACATGACTGGTCTCACCACAGTTTTATACACCTTTCCTTTCATTTTAGCTGAAACTATCACACATCACACCTGACACTTTTCTCCACCCGTTCCATCCTGCCTGCACATGCTTCTTCACCTCTTTTCCACAATCTCCATTGGTCTGGACTGTTGACACTAAGTACTTAAAATCCTGCACCTTCTTTCTCTCTTCTCCCACTTGGGTCCCTCTCATTCACACACATGTACTCTGTCTTGCTGCAGCGAACCTTCTTCCCCTCCTTTCCAGGACAAACCTCCTCCTCTCAAGCTTCTCTTCTACCTATTCCCTGCTCTCACTACAGATAACTATGTCATCTGCACACATCATAGTCCACGGAGATTCCTGTCTAATAACAAATCAAAATAAAATATAATAGCTAAATAAATAAACAAACAAATCCCTTCGTGTTTAGTAAGTCATTCAGCTTAGTTTTTGGTTTTCAAGTTTTGATGCAGTTTTTCATGTTTGAATGTAACTATAATATTGTCTAAAGGAAAATCAACATAAAGTAATAAAAATAAAACAACTGTTGCATCACTACAATGTGTTTAAGAAGATAAATCTGAAGAAAGAAAAAGATTCATCACTGACTGCAAGAGACAATGTCAATGACATCTCCCACTGTGTACGTGAGCGTATATGTTTCAAAACAGGATGTCGCCACACAAATGACTGTGCTGACAAGGAAGTTGGAGGAAGCGGCCAATGCAGTAACTGTCAGAGGCAACAGTGTAGGGGTCAAAGGTTAGAGGGCAGGTTGGTGGCATTAGTGTTATGACGACAGGCTATAAATACCATAAATTTTAGCCTGGCAGGACTGACAATAGACAGGCACTATTCTTGTACCTTAGGAATTACAAAGAAGGTAAAAGTCGAATGGAAATGAGAATGTTTTGGTCGTCTGTAGGAGACAAGAGTTTCACAGCTTTGATGAAAATAAGTAAAACCGTTTTTTCAGGTTGAAAAAACGTTAAATAGTGGTGTTTCCAAAAAAAGTTCAAAGGTTTTATATTTGTCATTTCTTAGGACAGGTACAAAAGAAATGGTGTACTCCTAGGTTAAAACAGTTTAAAGTCAGGCATTCTAAATAAATAAGAAATAATCCACAATGAACTAGAATACATTAAAATATTGAAGGCATCAGCAACTTTGGACAAAATGGTAATCTCCATTGTAGGGGATGATCAAGCAACAGAAATACAGAACAATTAAAGGCAATTATGTAACGTAAAAAAACCCAAAACTTATAGTTTCTTAGGTGTGAGGAAGATATGATGATAGAAATAAGATAATGTGGAAAAGACAAACAAACATATACTATACACATTCAATACTCACCTGACCTCAGTGTAATAATCACAACTTGTTCACCTTGCCTTTAAAGTGTTGTACATATTCACTCCATGGGTATAGAGAGTTGACTTTCTACATATTTTAGTGTTTCAATGTAGTTGAGTATAGTGGAAATATTTACTTGTGATAGTTGTACAGTGTGTACATCCCTTTTGCAGTTAGATTTTTTTATAAAGTTTTCTTCTGCACTTTAAGTGTTAAGCTGCTTAAAGGAGCAGAGCTGCTTTGTTCATTGTTCTTTTTCTAAATCTATTATTTTATTTAGATTTTTCATTAGACAATATTACATTTACATTCATGCTCTACAAGACAACACTCTCGACCCACAATGACAGTGTGACCGTCAGCAAAACAAAACAAAACTCTAAATAAATGAAGCGCCTTAGTCGCAGAGAGACATGTGTTGACCTCTGACCTCCTAAATCCTACAAGTCCTGCTCAGGTATATAGAGCTGAACCAATGTGGTACGCTGGCAAATTTTCCATGTAGTTCTTGTGACGCCGACAATAAAGTTCTCTTCTATTCTATAAAATGTATGTTGACACATTAAGTATGAACAATAGAAACCAAGGAAGAAACAGTAGAAGTGTGTATGTGTTCTATTCGAGGCCTACCTGTTTTTTCAAAACCTCAATATGAGGGATGCTGCCTCTACAATAAGCTTCTAGAATGAGGGCAAACTGGACTGAAACAGCCGGCATGTGGATCTCCGACCTGTAAATGGGAGCAAAGAGGACGCGTCTCAGAGGGGGCACGTCGCTAAAACAAAGTACAATCATGTGCATAAGAGGTGACATAACGATTCAGATGATTTACTTCAACAAAAGTAAATGATTAATGCCACACAATTAAATATTATCAGTGAAATTTACTCATATACTTCTGGATTCATTTACTGCTGAATTTGTGTATGTACTACTGTACATGTTCAAAACTGAGTTAATCTGATCCACTTTTTTGTATTATTTGATTTAGATTTTTCAATAGTCAGACATTAGACATTATATTACATTGGACATTACAGTTACATTCATACACTATAAGACGACATTCCCAAACCACAATGACAGGATCAGAGACAACAGACAAGAAAACCCCTAAACAAATAAGTGAACCACATGAGTCACAGACAGACACGTGATCCACTTTATACTATTCGTAGTTTAGTCAAATCCAAGGCATCAGTGTTAATCATATTTTCACTCAACAGGAAGAACATATGAAACATGAAGAGTTAATTGGTAACTAAAGCTGTTCTAATACCACTTCACCCTGAATTGCTGTGGAACAGAAGTTCAGTCGCTGTTAGGCATAACAAGCTCAACCCTATTACAGTGCTACAGTTCAAGAACTTTGCCGTTATATTACACTGATCCCAATACTCACCGCAGGTGCCAGAATAGGAAGTGTCCTATCTTGCGGTTTCCTTGGGCGCGTTGTAGCAGGAAGTGGGTGAGGGCGCAGTCGTAGTACGGCTCATAACGCAATACCTGAACTAGCTGCAGCAGGTACTGTGACAGCTCCTCGTCGCTGTGGTGAGAACACAGACCGGCACAAGTTAAGGGTTTGAGAAGCACGTTTCACTCTTAAGGCTCAGGTCAATGAAATGTGTAAGTGTGTGAAGTTTACCTCATATCACGCAGGCAGCACACGGCGTATTCTCGAACATACTGGTCTGGGTAGTTAAAGTCCAGGAGCTCCAAAGCATCTCTAGGACTCAGTTTGGGCCAGATCTGAAGCAGTGCCTGGAGCTGTGACACAAACATCACTGTTAACAGCTGCTTCCCAGAACTCAGGCCTTTCTCACTCAAGAACCCTAACTTAAAGGTCTAACTTCTATAAGCCACTTAGTTTGAGCTCAATCTGTCAAAGTATGTGAAGAAACTGACAGAAATTCAATCAATAAGAAATGTATTGATAGAAAAATTAGACCCCGCCCCACTTCCAATCATGTTGTAGTAGAAATCAACAGTTGTGTCAGCCTGGAGAAAATAACCTGCTGGATGAAAAAAGAAGTAGGATGTACTACAATACAGTGGTACCTCTACTTATGAACGGCTCTATATATGGAATTTTTGGGAAAATACAGTACACGTTGCTACTTGCAGCTTACACCAAATGTAAACATACTTGTAGCTGCTCTGCCATTGGCTATCGCCGAGTATGTTTACGTTCTTCCTGGCATCCCATCCTGGTTAGGAGGGAACTCTATGTGTATGTGTGTATCCCAGCATCCTCTTCGTTTTCCCATCGGACCCGAAGTGTTCGATGGGAAAACGAGTCTTTCAAAAAACAAGTGCTCCATGAAGTTTTCGGAAAAGAATTAGCCAGAAAAAGTGTTCACTAGTCAGGCTATCGCTCACAAAGATGATGTTTGCCTTGCACGTTTTTGAAGGATTGTTAGTAGTTAAAAGGTAAAAGGTAAATTTCAATTAAGTTTTTATTCTTTACTTTATTCTTTGTTTTTACATTATGTACAACTCTCATTTGCTGTTTATTGTGATATAAAAAATGTGTTTTTTGTATTTGTTTTGTACCTGTATTAGAAATGACAAATAAAAAAGCTTTGATATTTGAAATTTCATTTTATTTTTGCTATACTTTGACCCTTCTCGGCTATTTTCAGTTTTAATTATTGTTGAACCCTGTTCAAAAGATGCGACTGAGCAGTAAACACTGAATCAACACAGAAAAGTTGATCTGATATTTTTTTCTAACCTGGGCCATGTCCTCGTGTTTGCTCCACTTGACGGAGAGTAGCAGCTTGGGCAGCGACTGAGGGAAATTCTCACGGCAGTCGCAGCGTAGTGTCCAGATCAAATCCTTCTCATTTTCACACAGCTGAGAGAGTGGATCGCGCTCCATGATCTCCTTAAGCTCTATGTGAAACTTCTTGCCTCCGCGACCCTGGGAAAAATAACACACTGATTGGTTATGAGAATTTTGGTTATTATTATTATTATTATTATAATTATGTACATGTCCCGGCTGGATAGCTCAGTTGGTAAAGCACTGGGTTGGTGCATAAGGGACCAGGGTTCCATTCCCGGGATGAATATCCAGTGGGTTGTGTCAAGAAGGGCATCCGATGTAAAAACTCCAGCCAAATCAAATGTGCGAATTGAATTTGTTGTGGCAACCCCGGAAGGGAAAAAGCCAAAAGAAATTATCATCATCATAATAATTATGTACATATATATATAACAATGTGTAGAAAAACGACAATAGCATGAGACTATGATGGGAGCTGGTGTTAATAAAATAAACCCAGAAAGATGACCAGTTACTACATAAATCCACAAGATGGCAGGAGTGAACCAGAATGGTCCTTATCATGACTGAAGATCATCACTGAATTTGTTTTGTGTTCTGTCTGAGAATGAAAATGTGCTTTGATGGAGAAATGTAAGCTGGTCTAATGTAAAAATATAAAACAAATGACAGATTACATTTTCATCAGAAAATAACATAAACTGTGATGATTCTTACATTGATTCACAAACAGACAGATCTTTGCTGAGTGTGTGTGTGCGTGAGCATATGTGTGTGTGGGGGTTCATACAAAGTTTCACCTCACAGTACAGCGCTGCGTTCAGGCATGCCCTTTGCATAACACAGGAGGATTACATAAGACTGTGTGACTCCCAATAGTGGGTTTTTGGTCGAGGGGCGGTAAGACAGGAAAACATGCACGTAATCTGATTAGAGTCTCATGTTCTGAGGAGGTCGTAAGTATTTTTTGCTACACCCTGCCATAGTGATAACAATGGGTTTCCTAGGAAACCTGGCTGCACTTGCTCCGCTGGGTGTTATACTTGTGGAGCTTATACATGTGTGAGAAGAAAATGGTCTAGTAAAACATTATTAAAGCCTTACTTTTAAGAGTTGTCACCTTTACTGCCACTGTAGTCACTGCAGTTGAGTTAATGGGATCTAAATATTGCTCAAGAGACAATAAAATTTTATCTTAGAACACTTTAAACAAATTTGGCATATGTAAAGGTTAAAGGTTAACTGTTCCTGTGGGGAAATTTGGTTTGATGCACTGTATACATGCATTTGTGATCTGCATTAGCAATTGACACACTTCACAGCAGTTAAGTTGCTATTAATGACACTTGAGGTTCAAGTCCAGAACCTGATCAGTGGTCAGGAGAATTAACCTATATGTCAGCCTTTATTGGCCAAGTTTGTTTACACAAGCAACAAATTTGTCCCTGGTTAAGCTCTGCTCACCGTTCAGAGGAGAGCTTATTACAGTTAAGATAAAAAAAACCCACAATCATTAACGGGAAATGAACATAAACAAAATATATGGAAGCATGAACATGAGAAGAAATAAATTACACTATAAGTAATATGTGCAAAAACTGACTGCATAATACTAGAGTTGAAGACAATTGTACAAGTTGTAGGGCTGTATTTAAATTTGCATGAGTTGATAATGTAGTGCAAGAAACAGTGTAGTGCAATTTTGGTTATCATCAGGAGTGAGAAGTATACATCTTCTTCTTCTTTCGGCTTTTCCCTTCAGGGGTTGCCACAGCGAATCACTTGCCTCCAATCTAACCCTGTCCAGTATACATGAGGTAGTGATTACGGGATGGTTGCACAGTGTTTCTGTGACTGTTACAGTTCATTAGAGTGATGGCCTGGGGAAAAAACTGTCTCTGTGCTGGTTGGTAACAAGGTCAATTATAAAGCAGCAATGTGGATATTTAATTTATGTTATGTTATAATGACACAAAGTATGGTTATTTTATTTTCATTAAGGTTAGATTTCTGAGTCAGTAAGTGGTACTTTTCATTTCAGCCTGTACCCTACTGGTACTTTATAATGTGACATTGTTTGTCTTCTCTATTGTTCGGACTGTTCAGATGGGAGAAGTAGGCTATGTTGCAGTTGGGGGGAAATTTTTGTTTTAACCTACTCTTTTCGAGATCACTAGCTAAGTGAAATTGGTTGAATTAGGATTGTGACGTGTGGAATGTTCTTGCGTTTCATTTAATTTGTGCAGGAATATCATTTGTGTTCAGTACTGTGTGGAGTTCTATGTCTTTATGCTGTTTTCCTCAGAGTCCATGTGCAAAATAAAAGGAAACTTCCCCCAACTCATTCATGAGCCTCCTTTTAAAGAAAAACAAGGCAGAATCCGGCTACGTACGCAGTGTACATACCACGCATTACATATGTACCTTTTTTAAATGGGGGTGGGGGGGACCCAACCAGCATGCAGGTGAAGTCAACACAGACAGATTTCACCCATTCTCTCTGCATATACAGTGTTTAGAACTAAATATGGGAGCATGTCACACAGTTGTCCTCTGGTGTTCAACTCACCATGGGTGCACAGTCACTTGCTCTGGCGATCTCTGCAGCTTTTTCCAGTATCTGTAACAAAGCCGTTGAATGTCATTTGGGTGAAAATGAAAACTGATACATCGCTCAGAAGATAAAGCGCATTAAGAGGCGCTGAGCACCGCCCCCATCGTCTCCCAACAGCCAGCACTTCATCATAATCGCTAGGTACCACTATCAGCAGGACTGAGCCGCCATGATGATAAATTCAACTGCTGTCTTTCAGCAGAGGTCAGGGAGGTCTGATAGACTTTCAGGTACAGTTTAATATAATTTACCATGTTTCAGTTTGTATGACAGCAGAAATATTTCAGAATCAGAAAACTTTATTAACCTTGAGGGAAATTCTTTTTTTTTGGTTCTTGGGGGGCTCCATGCCAGTATATAGATATTAAAGGACATAAAAATATCAAAAAATTGAAAAAGAAATGTATATCTATCTATCTATCTATCTATCTATCTATCTATCTATCTATCCATCTATCCATCTATCCATCCATCTATCTATCCATCCATCCATCCATCCACCCATAAATACATATGTACACAGGAGATATATATATACATACCGTAATTTCTGATGTATAAGCCGCGACTTTTGTCACATGCTTTCAACCCACCTTATGCAATGATGCAGCTAATTTATGCATTTTTTCTAATGGCCGCCAGGGGCGCGCGAGCAGGAAAGGTAAGAGTGAGACAGGTGGAATATATGTGTCGAGGAAGACGCAAGTTAAATGTAACGTCGCGCTTTGTGCATGAATCAAGTTTGCACAAAGTTAGCCACTTGACATTAGTTTGAATCGTGTATTTAAAGTGGCCCTCAGAGTTGAATGAGAGGTTTGTATGACCAGCGGCGAGAAATCGTTTAATAAAACTGGCCGCATGCGAAGAGCGGTTTTGAAAAGCCGGTCTGCTGTGTGATGGAGAGGACAGCACAAGCTCAGGAGTGAATTTGCCTCTGGATGAGAGTGACACTGTCAGCGAAAACGAAAGAGACTGAGAGAGTGTGTGGCGAAGAATATCCGACGCTGAGGAAGACTTCCATGGTTTCAGTGCACAGGAGGAAGATGAAGACGGCTCTCACTGACTTTTACTGGTATGTTTTTTTTCCACGATTCGCTTCTTCCTCGTCAAGTGAGCCGCTGGTGAATTACATGCACGCGATTTGTCTCACGATTACAGTAGACAAACGTAACTGCGACCCGCAACAGAAACACATTGAGATGATTAAATGAGTTTTAATTCTACTTGGTACAGCATCAGATTATGTCACGTTATCAAGCCGATCCGGTTCGATAACGTGATGATAAGATACGCTCTGTTTTCATTTAAAAATAAAAGCACTTCCCGAAATAATTTAAAAGGCATTTTCTCTTAATTTTTCCAGTAAAAACCCAGTGGAACTGGCTTGTATGGGTTGAGTACTGCGTATACTTTAGTACTAAGTATACTAAGCAGCAAGTTGCGAGCCGCAACAGAAACAAGAGCAGTCTACCATAATCGTGAGACAAATTGCGCGCATGTTATTCACCAGCAGCTCACTTGATGAGGAAGAAGCGAACCGCGGGTGGCTTGCTCACAGTATGTTTCTACCATCTTGCGGCTGTTACTGCTGCGTGACTTTTACCGGTATGTTTTTTTTTTAACCAGACCTGTTAGTGGTGTGTTTTTCCACAAGGCACCATAGAGATGTGTTCGACAGTCTATGTGTGTGGGTATGACGAGCTGGGAAAGAACAGAGGACGTGTGATCGTAAAGAGGACTAATTAATGTTTTTTGGCATGGTTACGGCCGACCATAACTATGTGAGCTATTTAATAATACGTTAACAAACCAGACACGTTCTCAGTCTGTTGTTTATGCGTCATGCAACGTTAGCTGAATGTGTTGCGTTAGCATACCGTACACCTGTCCGGCCTGTTGTTCTCTATTCTATTTTTATTTTAAATTGCCTTTCAAGATGAAATGTCTGTTCTTGGTGTTGGATTTTATCAAATAAATTTCCCCCAAAAAATGCGACTTATACTCAAGTGCGACTTATATATGTTTTTTTCTTCTTTATTATGCATTTTTAGGCTGGCGCGACATATACTCCGGAACGACTTAGTTTGGAAAATACAGTATATATACACATATAAAGAATATACAATTCTACAAAGAATATACACATATTTGACTTGAACCTTAAATGTAAAAGGTTCATGAAAATCGTCTCTGCGCTCTGACCTTGTCGAAGGGAGGGAAGATGATGGGGTGTGACGAATACTCTGGGAAGTGGATGTGCAGTGCTGTAGCGTTCTCAGTGTATGGGTTGGTCTGGATGGTTCCGATGGGATTCAGCATCTCTTCAAGTTCATCTGAGTTCAAACACATGTTCGTTCACAGGTCACTGATCTGGGCCTCAAGTACGAAGGGTGCAGTTGTGAATGTTGTTTTATTGCATACCAGGAAAGGAAGACCAGCAGTGGAGGATGATATCTCCAGTCTTCAACTGGCCTTTATAGTCAAATACCATGGTGTTGACCCAGGCTATGGGGTAGTGCTGAGTTGAAAACAGACAGAAAAATAGGAATTAAATCAATGATAATCGAATCAAACTGTTAAACCTACTTTATAGAAGGTGCAGGTTGGTTTGTTTATTGTATATTTCAAGCAATAGAAAAAACTAAAAAAAAAAAAATCCCTCTATACATACAAGGAACCAGTGGTTTCCATGTACACTCAGTAACTATATCCATTTGACAGTCAACATCCCATAATGCACTATGAATCAACAATAAGTATGACCAACAATGATAAAAGAACTGACACACACCAACAATGGTAATAGAAACTGACACACACCGACACTGGCAGTAAAGGGACATAGAAACAATCATAAGAGGAGCCCATAATTAACAATAAGCCCCTCACTCCCGGTGTAGTGACCAAACTATACATTTGTAACTTTATTTTAAATGGTGTATTCATTGGAAATGTGCACAGGAGTTTAAAAAAAAAATTTCTACCACTTTTCCCGCTTTGCGGATGGTCTGGTACTTGTTGAGGTGGGCGTTTTTGGTGGACTTCTGCTTCTTGACCTTATCCATGACACCATAAATGGCGAAGCAGAGGCGAGTCATGCGTGGCAGGTCACACACAGCAATGTCGAACTCCAGCGTACTGTCTTTCCACGTGTGGTCAGAGCGTCCGCTGCTTTCACTGCTCACTGCTGGTTTGCACAGTAGCTCTGTGCCGTGGAACAGTCCCGCCCTCACCTGCACCTGTGGAGAAGAGGGGCAGATGAGCCAGTGGTGTTGTGTTTTTGTTAAACTCCATCTACAGTGTATGTTCACTGATTATACTACTGTTTACCTTGGCGGTCTCCTCCGCGTTCACCTTGCTGCCACTCACCAGGACTATCTTAAACAGGCTTGACACGTTCCACACACACGTCTGGACTTGCTGCGGAGAGAAAGTGAGAGGACAACCCTGGCGTTATCAAATGTTCAAACATATTGCAGTGGTGGTTGTGTGCCCACTGGTAGTTGTGGTATTTGTAGAAGTAGTATTAACAGTTATGTTCGTTTGTACTAGTAGGGTTCATTATATTAACAGTTATAGTTATGCTGCTATTGCTGAGTTATTGTTATACTTAAATGTATGCTGCTGTAATTGGAAATTCCCCAAGTAGGACTAATAAAGGAATCTAATTTATAGTAGTAGAATACCCAATGCTAGTTCTTGTAGTAGTAGTATTAACATGAGGGGGCGTGTGTCTCATTGTGCTGGTCCCAAGACAGGATAAAATACAAGGGTTGTGTCAGGAAGCGCATCAGATGTAAAAACTCCCACCAAATCAAATACGTGAATTTAATTTGTTGTGGCAACCCCCCGAAAGAAAGTAGTATTAACTGTCATGTACAGTAGTAGTACGTCCACAGCTAGTTCTTGTATTTGTAGTAGTAGTATGAACCATTACGTACATCTTCTTTTTCTTTCGGCTTTTCCCTTCAGGGGTCGCCACAGCAAATCACTTGCCTCCATCTAACCCTGTCTTCTGTATCCTCTACTCTCACACCAACTACCTTCATATCCTCTTTCACTA
>JAPTHA010000006.1:4131557-4159699 GCA_029814585.1 Gymnapogon annona | reverse complement strand
ACACACACACACACACACACACACACACACACACACACACACACACACACACACACACACACACACACACACATAAAGAAATTCCATCATTAAACTGTGCTTTGCACCTGTCCGAGAGGTAAACAACGTGTGTCTAATTTGAAAAGAATTGCCTTGGACAAAAATGTTGAATGTTGAAAATGACTACAGGATGCCCCTTTTGTGCCCCCTCAAGGGGCTACAGAAAAGGTAAAATGACATCCTTAAGAAACCACTGACAGCCAGTGGACATGGCGGGGAAAAAAAACCAAAACAAAAAACACCAAAAGCCAAATATGTCCCTTGTAAAGCACAGGGGTCACCGGGTGCCTGACCCTCACCTGGGATTGGTCGAAGTGAATAATGACTTTCAGGTCAGTTGGCCAGTCCGTGACCCCGTCGGTGACGGCCGCCTCACCCGAGGTGTCCAGCTGCGGGGAGAAGCTGGCCTGCAGCCACTCCATCCACGTCATCATCTGGACTCGCTGCATCCTCTCTTCGCTGATACGGAACATCTTGCTGCGGAAGTCTTTCACCTCCTGATCGTTTATGGCGTCCAGTTCATGAAGACCTGAGGGGAAGCGTCATTAGAGCTTTGTCTGGGAATAGAATGCTGCATTTAAAAAAAAAAAATATATATATATATATATATTTTTCATTAGACAATATTGTCTCATACATTACAAAATGACATTCACAACCCACAATGACAGGATCATAGACGACAGACGAAACACAAAGAAAAAAAGAAACACACACAACCAAAGAGCACAAAAAACAACAGAGAAAAACAAACCGACACATAAATAAGTGAACTGCATGAGTCACAGAGAGACACATGTTGACCTCTCACCTCCCAAGTCCCACAAGCCGTGTTCGGGTACATAGAGCTGAACCAATGTGGTGTGCTGGTAAATTTTCCATGTAATTTATAAATGGTTCCATATTTTGTAGAACAGGGGTGTCAAACTCATTTCAGTTCAGGGGCCACATTCAGGTAAATCTGATCTGAAGTGGGCGAACCAGTCAAATGCTAACATAATAATAAATAAACAATGTCAATTCTGAACTTTACTCTTATGTTTTAGAGTGAAAAAAGTCAAATTACATAATGAAAGTGTTTACATCTTAAAAACGGTCCTTTAAAGTAAATTAAATTCACAAACTGAAAAGATAAGTGGTAATTATGCTCTAAGTTATTACACACGTACATTATAACTGACATAACATTTAATAACAGGTGGAATATTTTTATATTTGTACTTGACCTCTCTTCAGTCATTTCAGGTTGTTCATATTTGTTCAGGTTTTTGACATTTTTTTTTTTAGATTTTTATGGGATGTATTTCACTGGTTTGACCCACTTGAGATTGAATTATTCTATATGTGGAACCTGAACTAATATTATTGTTCATATCTTCAGTGTAATTTTAATATTGCACAGATTAACCCCTTGATTGGAAGGGGTGCGGGGTCTAATTTCCATTTTATATCAATATATTTCTTTGTGATTATCAACAGGATATTGTTCAACAGCTCCTAAATACCCCCCACCAACTCAGAGAGGGCAAACCACCTTTCTCCGGTCGTGAACCATGGCCTTGGATTTGGAGGTGCTGATCCTCATCCGGCAGTGTCACACTCAGCTGCGAACCGCCCCAGTGCATGCTGAAGGTCCTAGTTCAACAGAACCAACACGACCACATCATCTGCATAAAGCAGAGACGAGATCCTGAGGTCTCCCACTGGACCCCCTCAAGCCCCTGGCTACGCCTAAAAATTCTGTCCATGTAGGTAATGAACAGAACCGCTGACAAAGGGCAGCCCTGCCGGAGTCCAACACGCACTGGGAACGGGTCCGACTTGCCTGCAATGCGAACCAGGCTCGTGCTCTGAGAGTACAGGGACCAGACAGCCCTTAGTAAAGGGCCCCGGACCCCATACTCCTGGAGAACCCCCCACAGGTCGAACACCTTCTCCAGATCCACAAAACACATGTGGACTGGTTGGGTGAACTCCCATGAACCTTCGAGCACCCTGTGGAGAGTATAGAGCTGGTCCAGTGTTCTGCAGGCAGGACAAAACATTCATTCTATCAACACATTTCATAGTGATTGAATTTTTGTCAGTTTCTTCACATACTTTGACAGTTTGAGTTTAGTTAGATTCACTAGTAATTGTATTATCTATCTGAGCTTTTTCATTTGTTTTGGCACACAACACTGCAATTTAGAACACTGACAGGTGGAATGTAGGAATGTTCCTTCCTCCGTATCAGATCTAAAACACAAAGGTGAAACATTCTACTTAGATTTATGCAATTTATGTGGATAATATACAACTGATGGAGGAAGTTGGACTGGATCAACTAAATGTAATGAAGAGAACATTTTCAACCGTGAATTGATAATAATTAAGGTTTCCAAGGCTGTCATGAAGTGAGGATTTTGCACACATTTAAATGCACTCAATGTGATGTTCACATTGAGTGCCGGAGGCTTACAGGGCTCTCCAGCAGGGAAACACTGTATAATATGGTAACATTCATGTAAAATGCATAAACACCTGCAGACCACTTGATGTGACATTTGCGCCTGGCTATCGTAAACATGTTAAAAGGATTACGGAGAGTCTCTCAATGGACTAAAGCTGAGCCCTCTAATATTCAGACCGGTACCAAATGCCAGAGGTATGAAGTGCTATGCGGCTGATTATACTTTATCTCTCTGTTCCCTGTTGAGCTTTTGTCTCTGTTCCTCAATGGCCTCCAGCATAATACCCTGGGGGTAATAGAAACAACATGTTGATATTTGAAGCCATTTAACATTCATATGACCTTCAGAATCCAAAGAAGGGCCCTGGGGTCACAGTAGCCGCATTGTACAAGAGTATGTCTAGAGGGAAAAAAAGGAAGGTGGACCCAGGTAAAGGATTATGGAGTAGTTTCCACAAAGGCCCTCGTCGCCATCTTTTAAACGAGTATCAGTTTTTGTTTTTGTTTTTAGGAAAAACAGTACAGCAGTGGTCCCTGGAGTGGTACGTGGGTCAATTGGTGCCGGACCACTAAGAGAGAATACACCACTTACATTATTTTAGTTTTATTTATTATCAAATTCTGAACAATTTTTATTTTGAAAAAATACCGGATTCTCTCTGCTGATGCATGTCCGGATGGTCACATGTTTTGCCTCCATCCATTACCTTCTTCAAACAGCTGTTCTAACACTAACATATAATACATCAGCACACTACATTGAAACTCCCAAGCTGGAAATATGAACAAAAAACAAATGTATGTTTGATTTCTTTGGTTGTAGAGAGGCCATTACTCATGTTATGTTGTTACTGCTAATAAAGTTACATACACAGTGGATTCACCCTTATTATTATATTTACTAAAAAGCAGTTTTTATGTGGGCCCTATTATTTTATTTTGTTGTATTCATCCACCACAACTTAAGGCCGGTCCCTGAAAATATTGACACGCATTAAACCTGTCTGTGGAGTAAAAAAGGTTAGGTACGTTGCAGTATAGGATAACATTATTAACCCATAATTAATTATCTCACAGAAAAATAAGGAATCCTACACCTCTTATTTCTTCTTCTCCTCACGTGTAGATCCACATCCTGTGACAGGATGCGAGTCTGAGCCTTTAAATTGTGGGGATTAATCATATTTACTCAAAATGGCTGGCTGGAGCAAACGCAAAATGACAGGTGATGAGAGATGCATCAGGAACATGTCCAGATGATCTTCACGCCTCTTTATCAGCCAGATGGGCCCGCGATAGGAGCTACATGCTGATGGGCTTGGGTTCTGATGACTGTGGTGAATGTACTGAGTGGATAGCTACTCAGTGTACCGGAGACGGTCTGTGGTAGGTGGGGAATGATTTATTGTTCTACTTATGGAACTTTAAGTGCTTCACATTTGTAGGATGTTAAAATGCCACACTAAAACAAAAGGCAGGAGTGATGTGTCAGAGTTTGTACGATATCCTCCTCCATTAAAATGACTTTGTTTACTATTTCACAGTCTTTAAACCACTGCGGTACTGTGATATTCTGGAAAGTGGCTCTGACTCACCCTTGCCAATGAGCACGCCAATTTTGGAGTCCAACAAGCGGTCTGCTCGGCCGCAGTTACGCGTCACCAACTTGAGGACCGGTAGGAATGGCCGGATGTCACACAGTCGCCGAGTTTCATCCTCCAGCTCTTCATGCACGGCCGCCTGGTTGACACATTCGAACATGTGGCTTTCCATCTCTCCCAAGGCGGGAAACAGCGGGAAGGACTGAGCCTGCTTCCATAACAGCTGGAGAAGACAGGAAGACATGTTTGCTCAGTGCCAGGGTTACAGTCAAGTGTGTTTTATTGTCTTTATTTGACCAAATTAAAGAATCCCACCATACCTCACATGCCCTAACCCAAGTACACAATATCCTTATTTCATTCATTCATTCATCTTCCAAACCCGCTTTATCCTTTGTTATTTATTTATTTACATTTTTTATTAGACAATACTACAATTGCATTCATACACTACAACCACCACAACCCACAATAACAGGATCAGAGACAAGAGACAAAAAAAAAAACAAACCCACACACACGAAGAGCACAAAAAAAAAACGGCCACAGCGTAGAAAAAAAATCTTCACTCAGTCACAACTGCAGTACTATTGTGTGGTTTGCAAATCATAGCATAATTATATCAGGACGCTGCCTATAGCTTTTTGCAAATAAAATGTTTGGCATTGAAATGACATCTTATTGATCAGGGGTTCAAATGAATGTTCTTTTTCCAGCAAAAAAAACAGATTTAGGTTATTTTAAGGTTGATAATCATTTATATGGGAGATTATCAGGGAGGCTTTTAAAAGGTATCTTAATATTAAAATGTTTGTAATTACGATAATGATAAACTTCACTTCAAACATAAGTAGGAATAAAATAGAAAGGTAATTGTGCTGTGATATACCTTTCCCAAGTAATTAAAAATGAACATATACATGTACTGTACATCCACAGGATTACCTCTATCTCTCCCTTTCTCCCCCTCCAGATTCTTACTTCCCTTGTGTTTTCTTTCTCTTGCTTTACCCTCTCTCTCTTTAACCCTTAAAATGGTTCTGTCAGACATCCATCATCTAGGAGTTGGGCTCTGCTCCAGTTTCTACTGTTTAAAGGGACTAGTTCTTGGTCCACTGTCATCTAGAGTTTACTCCTGAAGGATTCTGTCGTGTTAAACTTAGCTGAGAGTCTGGTTTATTCATCTCTATATGTAAAGTGCCTTCAGATAACTTTTGTTAGGATTTGGCGCAACACAAATAAACTTTATTGATTGACAACTACTTTAAATCGCGTTGGCCACACAGACATGCTAGGATTGGCTGGTTGCATTGTTATTCACTTCCTGATTAGCTCGACCATAGGCGGTCATATTGGAGTGAGTCATTCTTCTTCATCAGTATGAAACATACACTTTTGTCAATATATTAAATAAATTCTTGTTCGATTAAAAGCGTTAGTCAATATATCAAATTTATTTGTGTCGTGCCAAATCAGAGCAGAAGTTATCTCGAGGCACTTTAAGTATAGAGCTGAATAAAACAGACTCTCTGATTAGTTTAATAAAAACAACAATCCTCCAGGAGAAACGCCTTCTGTGCGTTTGCTGAGCTGTTAGAGCAAGTGAACCAATACTGCTATGATATATGGAAGACTTCCTCTGTTGATTTCCCCATAAAACACGCCCCAATACATAGATAATTTAATTATTTGATTGTATGATATTCTGGGAAATGAATTATCCCAAAAGCCTGGTTTGGATAACTGTTGCTGCGCTATTAGTAGTTTTTGCAGGAACTCCTCATTCTCCCAGGCCAGCAGTCTAATTAAATTGCATGTTGAGTTCTGCCTTCTGTGAAACCTCTCCTGCTTTTTAAGTGTGAATGATTCACCAAACTTTTGGGCTGTTTGATAACTAATAGTCTTGAAAGAACCTCTCTGGAAAGCCTAAATGGTTGGATAAAACCTTTAGGCTCTAAGCATTCTACCATTATTCCCCTCTTTTTCATTTCCTACTCCATTCTCAGAGGACCCTCATCCACTCTGTCTAGTTTGCCCTCTGTTTCTAATCTATTTTCCCCCTAGAGTTGGTGAATACTTAAACACAATCAAGAAATGAAGAATACTCATACGTGCATGACATCATCCATCTCTTATGTCACACCCATCCCCATACATTTACAATAATTAACGTGGGCTTGAATATGTGCATGGATTTGTATCATAACATGACCAAAAAACCCCCCAAAAAACCAAGTACTGTACTGTTTTGTTGGTCAAATTAAATGCTATGAATTTCAATCAAAGTGAAATAAGTCTCTCTTTACTTCAAAAAAAGCTGATGGCAACCATTTGTAAACTACATGGAAAATTTACCAGTGCATCACATTGGTTCTACTCTATATACCTGAGCAGGACTTGTAGGACATAGGAGGTCATGGGTCAACATATGTCTCTCTGCGTCTTTTTTTGTCACTGTTTTATGGGGGGGTTTTGTGCTCTTTGGGTATGTGTGTGTTTTTTTGTCATCTCGGATCCTGTCATTGTGGGTTTTGAATGTTGTGTTGTAGTGTATGAATGTAACTGTAATATTGTCTAATGAAAAATCTAAATAAAATTATATATACTGTAACAAAAAAAGACTGATGAAGGCAGAATAGAGAATTGATTTCAGTGTTCTGAAAAATTATTAATTGGCCTAGAACTTTCCACATATTGTCATGCTACAACCATATGAAAGACCAAAGTGGCATAAAAGAAAATAAATTATTATTTTCTTTACCCTCCTCCAAAAAAACTGAAAAGTGGCATTTGTCAAAGTATCCCCCCTTTTCCCTAAACGCAATCAATTTTCTACAGAAGTCGCCTGATGATTCCTGAATGTTGACTAAACAGAGTCCACCTGTGTGTAATCCAATCTCACCACAAATACAGCTGTTCTGGACTCAGAGATTTGTTCAGAGAATATTGGGGAGAATACAGCACGATGAAGTCCAAGGAACACAACACACGGAATGTGGATAAAGTTGTCAAGTTATTTACAGTAGGGTTTGTTTCTAAAAGGCGTGGCCTGAGGTCTGCCAATCAGCAAACACCCTGGTCATACAATTCCTGTAGTACTAAAAAAGACCATGCCTGTGAGTAGGAGCTAAAAAAGGTTCACGGAATTATGGTCGTAGTTCATAGTTCTATGCTGTGGGAATGCATGAATGAAGGTACTAACAACTAAAAAGGTTCCAAGAACTTCACAAGATTCCTACAGTGGGAAAGTGCCTGCTGTTAAAAGAAAACCATAGCATGTCGCTCTTAGAGTTTGCCAGAAGCCATGTGGGAGACACAGCAAAGAAGGTGCTCTGGTCACATGACACCAAAACTGGGCCATTTGGCCTAAATGCAAAACACCATTTGTGATGGAAACCAATAGTGCACATCACTCCGAATACACCATTCACACTGTCAAAAATAGAGGTGGCACCATAATGCTCTCGGGGCACATCTAGTCAACAAGTACGGGGAAGGAGGTTAGAGTTGGATGGAGCTAAATACAGGGATATTGTGGAGGAGGATGTTCACCTTCCAGCAGGACAACCACACTGAACATCAAACCAGGGCTCAAATGGTATGGTTTAAAACAAAGCATTTATTAAAATGGCCCAGTCTAAGTCCAGACCTACAACCAATCCAGAATCTGTGGCAAGATCTGAAAAGTGCTGCTCGCAAACACTCTCCATGTAATCTGATTGAGGATGAGCTGTTCTCTAAAGAAGGATGGGCAAACATTTCAGTCTCAGCTATAATTCAGAACTTTTCAGTTTTTTATTTGTAAAATAAAATAAATACATAATCAGGTATCATTTTTTTGTACACAATTGTGTGCTGGTTGTAATGTGACAAAATGTGAAAACGTTTGAGGGGTGTGAATGATTTTGGACGCCACTTTAGAGCCCATGATGGGCACAAGTCATGTAAACACAGGTCACGGCTAATTTATTTGCTATTCTGAACAAAATGAAGCTATATTTAACAGGGCCCATCTGGGGGTAAAGATGTTAAAAGATGTGTGCCAATGCAAGTTGAATAAAATGTTTCTAGGGCAATGAAAAATTTAAACAAAGTATTAACCCCGTGTTTCCCTTCTTTGTACACAGTCATTGGGTTGGGAAAGTCTAAGACGTGGTGTGGGCGGGGACAGGTGTGTGTGTGTGTGTGTGTGTGTGTATGTGTGTGTGCTTCCAGGAGGGGTGTGTGTGTCATCCTTCGCTGGTGTGGGAGATGATGGCACGCACCTGCAGTCATTCAGCTCATTGGCGAGGCATACTTAAGGGACACTGGAGGCGGTGTTCAGTGCCAGTGGATTGTTCTACTTACCCGTGGTAAACACAGCCGGTTCTGAGTGAAGTTTGGTTGGGGTTCTTCTGTTAACGGACTATTTGAGTGACTCTACTAACCTGGCCCTTTCTGTGTTCATTCCAGTGCCTCCGTCGTTGCAGCCTCGCCACCGCCCACCTACCTCCCATCTGGTTGATCCCCCTTCGCCTGTTGAACTACTCAGACTTCCCTTTTGTGGAATAAATCTTTATTTTTTCCTAAAACCTTCCTGTGTTTGGATCCTCCCCTTCTTCCAAACACAACAAGACACAGCTGAATACATCAATAACGTCACAAATATAAAACCTCAATGTAATAAGCAGCGATGGCAGGCGGTTCAGGTGCTGCTGCGCTTCATGGAGTAAATTAACACATTCACCTCATCGTCACATCACAGGGGTTGCACATGTCAACCGCTAAACACTTATATTTGAAGTGACCTCACACTCACATGCCCTCATAAACAATGCAAGTTTGTCTCTTAACCAAAAAAGGCCCATTGAGGCTGATGCGACCTCCACTTCACAAGGTTAGCAGCAGTCATGCATGTCATGAGCTATGTGGAGGCTGAAAGCAAAAGCCTCTTGCAAACAATAACAATTAGGTAGCTGCAACAGGCGACTGTCAAAACAAGCATTAGATGATGTCTCACTGACCAGCTATGTGTGTGGGTGTGTGTGGACTCGGTGTGTACCACAACTTGTTTTTCTCTGCATTAGAACTGCGTCATGGCAAGAAAAGAACCTACTGGATGTATAAAAAAAGTAGGGTGTTTTATCTGATATGAAATCATTTATAAGCTACATGGAAAACTTACCAGCACACCACATTGATTCAGCTCTATATACCCGAGCAGGGCTTGTAGCACTTAGGAGGTAAGAGGTCAACATATGTCTATATGTGACTCATGTGGTTCACTTATTTATGTGTTTGTTTGGTTTTTTTTTGTTTTGATTGTTGTGTTTTGTGTGTTGTCTCTGATAGGTCTGGAGTGTTGTCTTGTGGTGTATGAATGTAACTGCAATATTGAAATAAAAAAAAAAAAAAAACGAACAGCAATATGGAATGTGATGACAAGGCGTGTCTTCTGCACAACAGACGTCCTTTACACTCCACATAATCATAATCATATTTTGTTACATAGAACACAGCTGAAATAATTTAGATTTTAAAGTAGACTGTAAACTACTGTTCCATCCACATTCTGCTGCACCTTGCATTAGTGCCACTCACCAGTTTGATGTGCTGAATGGTGGCCTCGCGTGGAACGTCCATCTGGATGTAGATACCTGTAGGCAGCAGGAAGTCCACGGTGATCTGGTCCGAAGCATGGCCGGCCAGGGGTGAATGGTCTACCCATATATCCAGGAGGTCTGTCATGGCAGGAGGCATGGCAAGGAGCAGCGCACACAACCTCAACCATAAGGACCTGCAGGGACGGAGGATAAAAAGACAGTGTGATATTAATTTCTTCTGATTAATGTAATGGAAATATTTAGCATCGGTAGGTCTGCATGGAGACTCAGTGGTAGAGCTCCAGGAGGCAGTATGTATGAAAAATAAACACAAATATCAGTGAGGATTTGCACCATAACAACTCTGTATGAACGCCTCTACTGGGGGGAATCGAGAAGAGTTTTTTTTAACAGCTTATTTATACTTTTTATTAGATACTACCGTTACGTTCATACACTACAAAACGACATCCCCGACCCACAATGACAAGAGACAACAGACAAAGCACCAAAAACAAACTAATAAAGAAAAAAAAACAACAACAAACAAATAAGTGAACTGCGTGAGTCACATAAAGACATACTGTATGTTGACCTCTGACCTCCAAAGTCCTACAAGCCCTGCTCAGGTATATAGAGCTGAACCAATGTATTGTGCTGGTAAATTTTCCATGTAGTTTATACATGGTTCCATATCTTGTAGAACATTGTACTCCTTTTTTTAATGCACACGTTGCTTAAAGGTACATCACCTCATATATGAATGTACGGTTTTCATTAAACAAGAAGGGACTGAAAATCTGCAAAAGTAACTACAGATGTAGGATTAACAGTGGAATATAAAGTACAATATTTGTCTCATGTGTGAGAACATGGATACTCTCATGTAGTTCGTAATTCTACTGAAGTGCAGTGTTTTAAAAGTATTCAGATAGATTAAATTCATAGGATCACACTGAACAGTCTAAAAGCTCCAAACTGTTGTGTTCTGTTCTCTTCAGAAGTCATATAAACTCGCATTTTATCCTCTGCTACTTTTTTTTTCAATGATATCAACATGTCTTTTGTGCTGTTGTTCCCAACACACACACAGGCTCATTTCTTTATCCTTTTCAATAACAAGCTGACAGACCACAGTTGATTCAGTGCTGTCGTAGCCCCATAGAGGCAGCACTGTGCCGGGAGCAGAGTGAGGCCAGTGCCTTTAAATTGGGTGAGGGCCAATGCTCAGAGGAATGCCCACTAAGCAAACAGAACAAAAGGTCAGCCTGCCCTCCTCTCATCTGACAGTCTGCTTGGCCCAGCAGAGCGCACACACAAAGAAAACACTCGCACTTAGAGATGGATAATTCATGTTTGAGGCCGCATGCAAGTTAATATCTGCGTCGTGTGGCACGTTACCTCTACACACACACACACACACACACACACACACACACACACACAGTGGCTACTATGGCTGCCAAGGTAATTATCAGGTAAAGCAGGAGGGATGGCGACTAGAGCAGTTCCTGTCTGTGTGTGCCAAGCACCAAACAGCTCAGCTTGAAGATGGAAAATAAATGCACGGGGCTTCAAAGTCCAACACAATGGGTCCAGTTTAACAACACACAAGTTAGTTTGTGCAGTTTTCCCCAAACCTCAATTAATTTAATTTAATATCCAGGTCATGATAAATCTACACTATAATACATATGAATGAATAAATTGCTTAAATAGCATTCGTACACAGAAAGGCCTTTTAGGTTTTTTGTTTTGTTTTCTGTATACTGTCTCTGTTCCTGTCATTGTGGGTTGTCATGTCATAGTGGGTTGTCTTATAGTGTATGAATGAAACTGTAATATTGTCTAATGAAAATTAAAAATACAATATATTTTTGTAAAAATTCAGGTCATAATTTGACTAAAAAAAATTTTTTTGTGTTTCAAAATATGTGGCTGCATCAGAAAGACGGTTTTCACCATGCTATGCTCTGGATGTGTTGAAGGGACATTATTTTGCTGAAACATCCAGTTTTGACCTGGACAGAACACAACACCTGCTGAAGGAAACATGTGGGTTTGGAGAATGTTGTGCAGAGTTCAACAACTTAAGTAGAAGAGTGTTGATGCAACATTTCGCAAATACAAAACCTTTTCCTCCTCTGTAAGCATATTTGATTATCAGAAGAATTAAGGAAAAAAAATATGTAGAAAACATTTACACTCTAATAAAAAATACTTCAGTTAGTATTTTTGTGCATTAGACATCCAAGCATTATTGTGGTCATTATACAACTGCAATAATGACTGCAATATGATTTTTTTTTACCAAATTGTGCAACTCTAAAGTGGCCAAAAAAACCCCCCCACCAATGAATAACACAAACTTTTTGTTAACAGTAAAGACTTCCCCTAAGCCTGCTTGTGCAAAACAGCCCACAACTTGGGTTTCCATTTGTGCCTCAACCACAACTGAACCACTGCACCACTTCACCTGCCGCTTCCTCATTACCTAGTTCTCAAGTGGCCGAGCACATTAACTCTTCCACTAGGCCACAGGTCCATCTCCATCTTGGCTCGATCCTCCCATTAAAAATGACAGGCCTGATTACCACTAATGGTTTTCCCCTCTAAGTTAAGTGCTTTAGCTACCAGCAGACGAGCTGTGAGTAGCCACGTGCCTGAGGACGGCGCAATATCCTCTGTGCATTTGGAACTAGCATCCGAGCCACTTAATTTTATCAACCGGGCAAATGGAAACTATCCTCTGAGTGTTGTCAACACACTGTATCAACTGCAAGACATATCTTCTGAAAAAAAAGGGACGATTCTGCACGAAATACAGGCACGATGCAGACAGGTATCCATCAGAATTGCACGTGTGTTTATATGTGATGTCACACTCCTTCACGTGCAGTTCACTGACGGACACACTTTTAGGTGGTGCTGATGGAACAGACATGAGATGATGAAGACGAACTGCATGAGTCACAGAGAGACATATGTTGACCTCTGACCTATGTCCTACAAGCACTTCTGGGGTATATAGATCTGAATGAATGTGGTGTGCTGGTAAATTTTACCTGTAGTTTATAAATGGTTCCATATCTTGTAGAACATCCTACTTATTTTTTTAATGCGCAAATGCTGCTTAAAAGGTAAGTCACCTCATGTATGAATGAAAAAAATTCATACATTCATTAAAAAAAAAGGGATTGAAAATCTGCTGAAGTAACCACAGATGTAGGATGAACATAATGGAATATGAAGCACAATATTTGTCCCACATGTGTGAGGACATGGATACCCTCATGTAGGTCGTATTTCTACTGAAGTGCAGTGCTTGATTAAGCGTTCAGATAGATTCAATTCATAGTATAACACTACACCTTCAAAAAGCTCCAAACTGATGTGTTCTGTTCTTTTCAGAAGTGATATAAAATCACATTTTATACTCTGCATTTTTTTTTTAAATTTATAATAGAGGTGACTCCATCTGTGGTACAGTCTATACCTAGATTTAAAGTAGAATGACTCCACAGATCAGTCTCTACCTAGATCTAAAGTAGAAGTGACTCTGCACGAAATAAAGGGGTGATGTGGACAAATATCAGTCAGAACCTTATGAGTGTTTATGCGTGATGTCACAGTCACGCTCCTTCATATGTAGTTCCCTGACGGGGACACACATTTCTATGCGTGATGTCACAGTCACGCTCCTTCATATGTAGTTTCCTGACGGGGACGCACATTTCCAGGCAGCGGCAAGGAACAGACATACGAGTCGATGCACATGAACGGTTTAGAGGAAAACAAGGGCGATCCTCTCATGGCGCTGCGGTGTAGAGTTACAAGACATGAAAAGTAACACGACACCCAACGTTTTGTCTGATGTACTGACAACACAGATGATCAGGGCAAGATGCGCAGCACAAGTACAACCGAACACTTGTCTGTGCAGATAAATAACCACAGGCTCAAGAGATGACATTTTCACACAAGAAGGCTTGAATGGCGTCCGACAGTGCTGCGATGCAGATACAGTCTCACCGTCTCACCCACATACTGTATGTAGTGTACAGGTGAGCAGGGTTACTGAGGACATAGTGGCAGAGAGCCAGAGGTCTTGTTTCAGTGGGAGGATCAGAGGAGGACGGGTGGCTTTGGAAGATCAGGGGCGAACGAGAGTTTCATGTGACAACAAACAGCTGCCTGAAGGGATCCACGCAGTTTCACAACATCACTGCACATATCACGGCGCTGTCTGCTCTACACGGGGCACACTTGGATGACAGGCGTTGAAATAGGACTCTGCTTACATGCGCTGAATTTGTACTTATGTGACACATCCTGTATTTATATAACAGGTGAAAAAGCAACAGGGATTCTTGGTGTGAAAGTGATATTTCAAGTTTACAATATGTGTATCAAGAGATACACTACATTGTCAAAAGTATTGGTTCACCTGCCTTGACTCGCATATGAACTTAAGTGACATCCCATTCCTAATCCATAGGGTTCAATATGAGGTGCGTCCATCCTTTGCAGCTATAACAGCTTCAACTCTTCTGTGAAGGCTGTCATCAAGAATTTTTGACCATTCTTCCAGAAATGCGTTTGTGATAGAGGGTGTTGTGGATAGACCTGTTGCAATAATCAATAAATCGATTAATCACACGATAAAAAATGAGCTTGATAAGTTTGCCGGGCACGATAATTTTTCATTTACCACAGACACCGGAAAATGAGTTAAAGTCACTTTATCTGTGGTGACTGACTCTAATGAACTGCAACTCTCTGTGTGTGCGGTGGGCTGGCACACCCGAAGTGTGCCGTGAGGAGTAGAGGGAAAGATTTGGAGAAAATAAAATAGGTTTCTGAGCCGAAAGTAACAGCTGACGAGTAGAAACACATCGGATTCAAGACAAATGAGCGGGTGAAGCACAGACTCAATGAACACTATCAACATGTGTTTGAAAAGAGTTCGCGCAAAACACGAAGTTTACTGTAAACGCAAGACTAAACACCTTCACCTCAAACACACACAGCCATCATGGTTTTCCCAGCTGGAAAAAAACCCTCACCCAAAGAGACAGAGGGGCTGTGGGAGGTGGTCCCAATAGACAGACCACCATCACTACCACCACTATGAAGTACACACACACATGCACCTTTAAATCACACCGTCCAAAATACGGTGTTTCAACAAGTTTTGGTTGTTTTGATGATTTATTTTTGACGCTTACAATCGGTGGCGGGCCGTGCATTTCAGACCTGAGCCAACACTGATGTCCTCCCGACTTAATCCACCTCTTAAAACCATAATTCTGATCCATGGATCTACACATGATGTATTTAGACCAAAACACATACAACTGTATCACCTGAACATAAAGTCACTGACAACACAGTTATATTAGTCTACTGAGTAGACTAATAATAGAGAAACAAAAGGAACTGACATCCATCCGCACCGCGGTGTCGGCTGGCACCAAACGTGGTCCCGTGTCTTGGTCCGATGTCAGCTGGCATCGCGCCGTGGTCAGGTCTCGTGGTCCGATGTCAGCCGGCATCGTGCTGCGGTCCAATGTCGTGGTCCAAAGTCGGCCAACATTGCACCGTGGTCCGGTCTTGCAGTCCGATGTCAGCCGGCATTGCGCCATGGTGCGGTCTCGCGGTCCAATGTGGGCCAACATCTCGCTGTGGTCCGGTCTCACGATCCAGTGTCGTGGTCCAGTCTTGCAGTCTGATGTCGGCCGGCATTGCGCCAGTCTGGTCTCTCAGTCCCATGTCGGCTGGGATCTCGCGGCGCGGTCTTGCGGTCCATTGTCATAGTCTTGTGGTCTGACGTTGGCTGGCACCAAATGGCACATTCCTTCATAATATATTTTAAAAATAATATTAACTTACTTTTTGGAGCCCGCCACCCAGGTGTACTGTTCGTTTGTAGTATCAACTTGAAAGTGTAAATAAATAATTGCTTTTTCCTGATGAGTGTCGTGGTAGGAGTCCTCTCTTTACAGTGTCTAGGTTTTCTTGCAATGTTTTTCTTGAGAATGGCGTTGTAACTAAATCTGCAACCAAATGATATCTTCGCCTCCTTCAGCCATTGAGGGTTGAAAAAACTAAAACACCTTGTCACGCTACATATATGATCCATTTCCTTATTTCCTGTTTATGACATTAACGTGATTGCTCACGTCTGTTCTGTGCAGCTGTGCAGGCAAATTGTCGACCCTGGCAACACATCATAATGAATAATGTTTGAATAAAAACTCAGACCTAAACCCGCCCTTCAAATCTCCACTTGGGGCTGGAAGCTGAGTAACCAACTTAGGAAATCTATGAAATGAAGAGTATAGACCATGGGAAATAATTTAATACATATTTGTGGAAAAAATCTATATTTGAAAAATATATTCCTGATTATGTTTAGGCTAGAAGAGAAGGCCTTGCTGGCCTTGAGGGTCCATCACTGCTTACAATGTCTTTTTCCCATAAAATAATTCAAATTTTAAATACTCTTAAAAAATAAAAGTTGATTTATCTTCAAAATGGTGTACTTACATTATTATACCATTATTTATTACACCAGTTGAAAATAGGGAATCAAAATGGCAATATTCATTGCAATAATTCCTGGGACAATTTATCGCCCAGTGAAATTTGTTATCGCAACAGGCCCAGGTGTGGATGAGCTGGACTGGCCAGCACCTCACCCCAAAGAACACCTTTGGGATGAATTCGATCGGCGACTGAAAGCCAGGCCTTCTCCTCCAACATCAGTGTGTGACCTCACAAATGCACTCCTGGAAGAATGGCAGAAAATTCCCCAAAATACACTCCCAAATCGCTCTATATCCAGACATAATAAATACTGTATATATGTATCAGCAAAAAGTTCAGCAGATGGGTGTGTCTGGCATTTTCTTCTCTTTGATCAGACATCTGACAAATCTCTCTTCACTCGATACAGAAAATCTGAGGGGAATATTCTGACAGATTTAACACTAAAACAACATATTTAACAGCCTATAAAGTACATTAGACCAGCAGACCCCAACCTTTTTTACACCATGGACCAGTTTAATGTCTCACAAAATTTTCAGGGACCTGCATTTAAGTTGTGGTGGATGAATAAAACAAAATGAAATAATAGGACCCACATAAAAACTGGTATTTAGTAAATATAAAATAAGGGTGAATCCACTGTGCATGTAACTTTATTAACAGTAACAACAATAACACGAGTAATGGCCTCTCTACAGCCAAAGAAATCAAACTAACACATTTGTTTTGTGTTCATTTTTCCATCATGGGGGTTTCAATGTAGCTAATGCTAATGTATTATGTGTCAGTGTTAGAACAGCCGTTTGAAGAAGGTAGTGGATGTAGGGAAC
The DNA here is from genome assembly GCA_029814585.1 of Gymnapogon annona. Classification (NCBI taxonomy): domain Eukaryota; kingdom Metazoa; phylum Chordata; class Actinopteri; order Kurtiformes; family Apogonidae; genus Gymnapogon; species Gymnapogon annona. The sequence goes on along the minus strand of JAPTHA010000006.1, from coordinate 4,142,622 downwards.
ACACGTGACCATTTGGACATCCATCAATAGACAGATGCGGCAGACAGAATCTGGTAGTTTTTCAAAATAAAACATTGTTCAGAATCTGATAATAAATAAAACAGAAATAATGTAAGCTGTGTATTCTGTTTGTGTGGTCCAGTACCAACTGACCCACATACCACTCCGGGGACCACTGCTATACTGTTTTTCCTAAAAAACAAAAAAACAAAAAACTCATTCGTTTAAAAGATGGCGATGAGGGCCTTTGAGGAAACAACTCCAAAATCCTTTTCCTAGTTTTTCAAAATAAAACTTTTCCGAATCCTATAATAAATAAAACTGAAATAATGTAAGTTATGTATTCTTTCTGTGCAACCGTTTTGCTGTTAAGACATGTTGAGAGTAATGTGTTGTGAAGGCTTCCAAGCCCAGATATATTTAAGTTTTTTGTTTGTTTGTTTAAATACTAGGGTTACTCAGCAGTATGGTTCTAAGCTCTCTGCGTCTGACAGTAAAGGGTCTGTCAGACTCTTCACAATGGAGCGTGGAGACCGCACTTTAAAAAAAAGGCAAACCATAAATACTGCAATATTGTTTCTGTGTTTGCAGTGTGGCACTTGTGTGTTAAAAAAAGTCATCCTGGGTGATTAAGGGTCCTATGACATATTTTCTTCCACACTGCTAAAAATACATTTCACAAAGAGGATCTAAGACCTCCCCACTACAAACACTGAACTCCCGTTAATGACTATGGACACATACACACATTCTATACTAACTAGTCCTGAGTCACCCTCTGTGTGTATACGTATGGGTGTGTGTGTGTGTGTGTGTGTGTGTGTGTACAATTACTTTACATCTATTGGTGTTGATGGACACAGCATCAAATTCATGTCCAGGTTCACAATTTCAATAACTTACTCAGTTATATGGTTATGGACGAAAAAATAAAATGCAGGAGATGGGTCATTTATTTTAGTGATTTTCCAGCCTGGACCAACTGAAACCACACATTTACAGAGAATAAGCAATGATGAAAGTGTTTATTTGATGGAGCTGTAATATTCGCATCTCTTTTCTAACGCAGTAACATTTACCTACTCTGGCGTCTCTGTGCTATCACAGTGTACCAGGATTGTGTTTCACTTTCAACCACCAACCACAAAGGTCCAAAATTAAACTAGAGCTGCAACACAACAGAGGTAGCAGATACAATGCTGTTACAATACACACACACACACACACACACACACACACACACACACACTACAGATTAAACCTTGACTCAGAGACGACTGAAAAACCTTCCAGTAAGTCTTCATACATCATACAATTGAAAAAGAGCAGATTTTTATTTGGCTATTTTGTGTATTTACAGGGACAATTGCCTCGTTGTATTAACATCTTCACAATTATCCAGGTGACAGAAAAACCATTAATGAATCTAATTAAACTCAAACTGTGAAGGTAATGTGAAGACACTGACAGTCATACAATTGCTAAGAAATGTATTGATGGGAAAATTAATATGGAACTATTTATAAACTACATGGAAAATTTACCAGCACAAAACAGTGGCTAAGCTCTATATATCTGAGCAGGGTTTGTAGGGCTTAGGAGGTCAGAGGTCAACATATGTCAAGCAGTATACAAAGTATTTAGACTCCAAACAGGCACTGACTATAGGGTGTGATGGACTAAACATGTTTGTGTGTTTGGAAAATAACTGGGTGCTGACAGTGATAATTTAAGGTTTCACTATATACAAATATAAGCAGTTTCCTTATATCTGTCCTTTATGTTACAGACATTTAAAAAAATATACTTTATTTAGATTTTTTGTCAGACAATATTACAGTTACATTCATATGCTACAAGATGACATTCACAACCCACAATGACAGGATCAGAGACAACAGGCAAAACACACAAAAAAGAAAAGAAATAAGTAAACCTCGTGAGTCACCGAGAGTTTTACTTTTTAAAAATAAAGAAATAAACATATTTGGGTTAGATTAATGTGATGTATTGACAGGATCAGAGACAATAGACACAACCCAAAAAACAAAACAAAAAAATATAAACAAAATGAACCACGAGTCACAGAGATATTACAGTATTGCATAGAATATTTTCTTCTGATCTGTGCCGTTTCCTCTATCGCTTTAATGCTCCAGCTATTCCATAGGATCAGTTTCATCCAACGTGGCAAATCAAATCATCATTTCACTCATACAATACTTCCTATGGAAAGCTCAAAGCTCAGACTATATGTCTGCAACTGCAAATGAGGAAGTGTGTTGAAACAAAACACCCAAACAATATTCTGACTTGTACTAAATGTCGACACTGTGTAGTCATCATCGGAGATGAAACATGAATGAAGCGTTTGAGTGCCACAGTGTGCGTTTGTGTTTCTTACGGTTTGAGCATGTGAGTCAATCACATCCAGGCAATGAGCAGCGCTCCACCACTCTAGCCACATCTAGTGACACACTGGCACACGCCCACTTGTCAGACAGGAAGCAGTGACAGCAGTAGCAGACAGGATTTTGTGTCAAATAACAACCAAAAGTCCCTGCTGCTCATTCATATAAAGATGACTAATTGTGAATCAGAGGTTAGCTGTTATTCTCATCCCCGAAAAGCTATTTTCAGTGTTGTTTAAGGTGGTTCACCTCAACTGTTTTATCTGGAGTAAAAAGAAGTAAATAGACATAGAGTATACTGATTATTGAACATGTTCATCCATTATTGAGTCACTTTTTTTCCCCTTCTGACTAATCAATATATTGCTAAGTTGTTGCAGCTCCACTGTTGCATACATTGACAGGCTCCTCTTTTACTACTGTGTCCTTTTACTACATAGAGGTCAATTTTTAAATACCAAAAATAAGGACAGATTTGATCAACACTTTGGAATATAGTGTACACGTGCGTTTATGCAAAAACCCAAATGAAGAGGAGTTTAGTGTTTTTAAATGTGAATTAATAGGGTTCGGAAGATGAATGAATGAATGAATAATCTTGAAAAAAAAAGTCATTTCAGGTGAGCATAATTTATCTCAAAATGAAAATATTTCTTTAACATTCCAAGTAGTTCAACACGTATCAGTAAAAGTAAAAGTAAGAATCTCGGTAATTAAATAAACTGTTTAAGAAGGACCAGGTTGTGTGCATTTACATTTTTTGTCATGCATGACTTTAAAAATGTGTTCTATAATGCTGTGTCTTTCTTGTTATGCAGTTGTAATACCCATTTTTAGTTTAAAACACATAAAACACTTAAAATGTGTACAGATATTGGCCATGTAACCATATACCACTGATTGGTATTTGAGGCAAAACTGATGGTTTCAGATTTTGGATGGTTTCGGATTTAGTACAATTTGCTTTGACACTCCTGAAGCAAGCCTAAAAGTGTGCAAACTTCAACAAGTAATTAAAACTTGGAATGTGTGCTGAGTATCTTATGCAGTTTACTGTGGAGACATACACAGGCAATATGAAGTCCACTATAATTAATTAGGTAGACAATAAAAGTGGAGGTGCACCCAGTTGGAACCTGCACAAATGTGACAGAAGAATCAGCCTTTATCTTGTAAAAACACCTTGTATAATGTATTGTGGCACAATGAGGAATTTTGTGCACAGAAAACCTAAACCTTCTACTGAATAGCAAGAGGATGACTCTAAATGTCCCTCAGCCAGGATGTCACATGTCAATTAATTTTAACTTTCATGCATCCAAACCATAGTGACATTGTTATAACATGTACACAATTACACACGTATTACATGAAGTCTATGCCTTTGTGACAACTGTATGGTAACACGTTATGGAAAAATAATCTTGCAATAACAACTTCTCATGCACGTTACTCAAAAAGTGCAATCACAGCAACATTAAAGGATCTCGTGCATGTAAACTTTTCATGAATGAACTATGATAAGACCCAAGAAGAACCGTGCAAACATAGATGGTTTTGTGCAAAGTTTACATTAGTGTTCCATTGCTCAATGGGTCAACCATCATCTCTATGTTGTTGTAAGGTATGTGTGTATGTGTATGTCTGAAGCTCTGATTACATCAAAGTGCATTGTTTGCAATATATACATTCATCACTGCTGTGGCTAAATTCACACTGCTGCTACAAAAAAAAAATAAATAAATTCACTGACTATGAAGTAACGTGCTGTGCTAAATTTGATTACAAGTTATTAACCATTAGTTAACCAAATTGGCCTCCCTACCCACATGACTGATGCAAATGAACTGGAATCCACACAGACTGGAAAAGAATCATTGTAGGACCAGATGCATGCCGTAGTGCTCTAGATCTGTGGTTTGGTGCATCTGATTGGCGTCATTGGTTATGATGTGGCCATTTGTTTGCCATGTGTTTGCCATGTGGCTCTCTACTCTATTTCCAGAATTGTGTTTAATTTCTTGAAGACTGACCTGTACAATAAATTGCAAAGGGAACATTGAGCATCCCGTTTTAGAATCAGCATTAATGGCCACCCCATCTCCCAGTTTAATTATCAGCAAACTTGGAGCTGTTCTTGAAATAGCGCTTGTGCTGTTAAATCTTGAGAAGCGGCGTAATACTATTTTTTCCAAGTATCTTTTTGTCATAATTAAGGATGATAATAAATAGAAAATGGTACTTAACTCATTGCCTGCCAGACATCAGCCAACGTTACCCGTCTACCTGTCTCAAATCACGGCTATAGACGTCAATGGCAGGCAATATTAAAAAAGGTAACTAGTTCAAGATGACTTGAATCTAGTGATTGGTAAGTAGCTATTTGTCCATTTCGTCCACAAAACTCAAAAATCACAACTGAAAGGTTTAATTTACCAACAAAGCGCCGCTGCTGCAAATGTTTGTAGAGGAAACAGTAAAGGTCCATGCCAGGGGTGGGCAGGACTGGTCCTCAAGCGCACGTGTCCTACATGTTTTTGGCATTTCCCTCCTCCATCACACCTGGATGTCATTATATTGTTGTCAGGCTTCTGCTTGGTGATGAGTTGATCACTAATTTGACCCGGTGTGATGGAAGAGGGAAACATCTAAAACATGGACATCTCTGGTCTATATGTATTCAAGGTAATTAAATTTCAATTCTTTAATGAAGGGAGTCTCTTAAAATCACTGCAACAGCATTAGTGAAAGTTAAATATACTGTACAGCACACAGCAGAATGACAAGTAAAACATCTATGAGCAACAGACACACGGAATGTCAGCAGGTACAACTCATAATACAGGGGTCGGCAACCTGTCCTTCTTAGAAAGTTTATTTAATTACTGACACTCGTTAAACTATTAGGAATATTAAAGAAATATACACATTTTGACAAAAAATTACAGTCACCCCATATGATTTTTTTAAAGCCATGTCCTATTAATTCATCTAAAAACACTAAAATCCTCTTCATTTGTGTTTTTGCATAAATGCATGCGTACACTATATTCCAAAGCTTTGAACAATGGCCAAATATATCGTTATTTTAAGTATTTAAAAATGTACCTCTCGAAAAATCTCAAACATCAATGACCCATATACCGTGTGAAACATCTATAAAAAATGATAGGTAACAGGCTCTTGAATGGTATTGCACCATCCACATTCTTAAATGTATTTGTGTTAAGGTACTCTGGTGATTATGTAGCGACTGGATTTGGTTCCCACACAAAGACACAGATTTAGACGCGAACAACACTCATTGGTGATACAGTTAACACCTAGAAAACACACCAGGTAATTGGCAACTCTGTAAAAACACATCTCTCACCTTTTCATTATTTAACGGTTTCCTAGTGCCAATGTTCTTTTGTGTGGAAGAACTTCAAAGCCCAGCATGTTCTGCTGTCAACCTTCAATGCATGATCTCACAAGTTGCCCTTGAAGGCAGCATGAGTTTGAACCTGCCTGATGCAAAGCTGATGCAGTTCTTGTTTACAGTGTTAAACCTGCTACAGTTTCCCACAACCAGCAACATGTTGGGGAAACACAGAATTCAGATGAAAATGTATCACATTAAATGACAATACACACATACTCATAACTGGAACTGGGCTATTTTCTGACATGTAAAGCTTTAACTGTATCTTCTGATCAGTGACTGGGGTTGAGTAAGAACACAACAACAACAACATACAAGCAATTCTGTCACAAAAAAAACAACTTAAGAACAATTAAAGATCCTGTGTAACATCTAAACTGTAGAGTGACAGTACATCTGTGCAAACGTGGAATGTAAGACTTAATCAGTATTATTAGGCACTTTTCCACAGAGCAGTAGTAAAGTCTTGCTTTTAGTTCCTATCCTGTACCTGAAAAGGAGTTGTCGGAACTACTCTCCCCAGGGGAACATTTTGGTTGTGCAGTCACACAGGAAGTAGAACCATGTACAGAGCAGTGAGACATAATCTTATTCTGTACTACAGTCAAGCTATATTCACCATTACACGCTCTCTCTCCTGCAAGTTGTGAAAATGGGTGTGACCTGAAGCCTACCAATCAGCATCACCCACATCATATAGTTCCTGTTCCTGTCCTTTTTAGCTCCTGCCTATGAGTAGGAGCTAAAAATGTTCTACCAACTATGGTGGTAGTTTATAGTTCCTATGCTGTGGGAATGCATTAATAAGAAGTTCTAAGAACTAAAAATGTTCCTGTAGTGAGAAGGAGCCTATTAACTGGCTTCGTGAAAAATATGTGCAGAGAATTAGACTGAATGCAGCAAGAACAAAAAACCCTCACACAACAACTTCATTGATATATCATTATAAGTGTCAGGATAGAGCTTATCCACATTTTTGGCCCTAATTTAAATTTATAATGCATGCAAACACAGCAGCTTGTACACGTGACCCCTCAGTCAAGACTCAACGGGTAGAAAATGAAAAAAAAAAAGTCATAAAGAAAATTGCTGAAGCACAAAACATCACGGCTCAAAGGATACAATAAAACGAGCGCAGGAATGTGCGTGGATGATCATACAACAATGGGAATTAATGTTCAGCGAGTCTGCATAATAAAGACGTATTACAAGTTCATTTGATGAGCTTCCCTCTCAGAGTGTGTGAGGATCGCCGTGACAGCGGAGTGGTGAGGGGGGTGTATCTCAGATGTGCAAGTGTGATGTTTCACAGAGCTCGATTCACTTGACAGATACAAAGCAAGCGAGAAGAAGCACAAAGGCGACACACAGACATGAATATAACCGGCTCTAACACGCAGCCCCGCTCTTCAACTCAACTTGGATACTTTTCACAGACGGCAGGAGATCATTCACTGAAAAATACTACATTAGGTCAAAGTCACAAAAGAGATTGTTACGCAAGTACTAGTCTGAACGCTCTGACTAAAATATATAGGACAATACCATCATTAACCTGTTCAAGCCTCGCAAGTTCAGTGAATGATAAAAGGACTCCATTTGACACATATCACCATGACACTGTGATGGCTAGAGGTCCATGTAGTACTTTTTAAAGGCCTCATTTGTTTTGATGGGATTATAGGTTTTACAGTATCTTTAGATGTTTCTATGGCATTGATTATACGTTTGTTTTCCTCAGTGTGGCTCAGTGATTCATGCGGTTCGCTTATTTTTTTCGTTTTTCTTTTTTGTGTCTATGTCATTGTACCCCTCTTGTGCTCTTTGTGTTTTGTAAGTTGTATCTGATCTTCTCATTGTGGTTTGTGAATGTCGTCTTGTATGAATGTAACTGTAATGTTAAGTAATGAAAAATCTAAATATTAAATATATGTTTACATCGATAAGGATGATTTAAAATGTTTAACATGAAAAACCTGAAATGCCTTAAGCAAAATATGGACGATTTTTCCAATAACATGCCTCATTTTATCATTTATATATCTACATTACATTGTATAAATTTGCAAAACATTTACTAATAGGCAGATTGCTGTTAAAATTCCACTTCCCTGATAATATTCCAGGTTGTTCAGATTTGTTTCATGTTTTATGTAAAAGGATAGTGTGCGTGTTAAAGCTTGGGCCATTTGTTTACAGTCTGAATGATTTGAACGCAATACAAAACAATGGATGAGCAGATAAATATTTTACACGTATATGATCAGAAAACAGCAAAAGTATCATACTTTTTTGGACTCATTGCTTCATAACGCAACTTTTATGCTTCATGATCTGCTTAGCGGTGCAAAGTTTCTTTTGTTTTTTGTTTAATAAAATTACTCATGATATACGTCGGTCTCGGATAGTTTGTTTCTTTTAGATATTTGCAGATGTAAACGCTTGGTATAATTAGAGTAGTGTTTTGTTCTCTGGAAATTAAGTTTTGTCGAGATTTTATGTGGCCTTATGGTTATATACAGCATGTATATATATTGCTAGAAGCTTAGCTTAGTATTACCATGGCAGCACTGATTGAACAGGTGGCTGGCCTTTGCAATGGGTGCAAGATGCTCCTCTCTTCAAATCATCATGTTACTGTGGCTGTTGGAGGCGTTCCACATACAATTTTACGCACAGGGATAAGATATAAATTGGAAATTTAATGAGGCAGTGAAGAATATACAAAAAAAGTGGACTTTTTCCACTAATCTTTAGGATTGATTTGGATGGTCAGTGAAATTAAAGCAGAAAGAAATCATCATCATCAGAAGCCAGTAAGAAAAGAAATTTAATCGTTACCAACTTGACTCCTTCCTTTGGGACATTGGCCAAATGTTGGAATCCACTGGTTTAATGTTTACCAAGTTCTATTTTTAAAGCTTATTATACTGGATTACCTGTTTCATACAATGTGTGCATGCAAAATAACTAAAATGTTCAAACAAATGTAGAACAGTAAAAAATTGCCTCTGAGATGAAAGCATTATATTGTATGACATTATAAAAGAAGTGGGATGTTTTATATGATATGGCAAACATTTACTACAAAAACTACATTGAAACCTTTTTACCAGCACACCACACCACTCCTAAGTCCTACAAGCAGGCCTTGTAGGACTTAGGAGTTCAGAGGTCAACATATGTATGTCTCTCTGCGGTTCATTTATTCGGGCTGTTTTTGGCACTGCACCTGCTTTATGTTGGTGTTCTTCAAGTGTATTTTAGGTTTTGTTTGTCTGTTGACTCGGATCCTGTCATTGTGGATTGGTGATGTCGTCTTATAGTGTTTGAATGTAACGGTAATATTTTCTAATGAAAAATCTATATAAAATACTATTAACATTACATGCAGTGAAAATATCCCAGTGCATCATCTGTGTTTCATTTATTGTGTTGTTCTTTAAACTTAACCAAAACACCTGAAGTAAGAGCATTTCAGTTCAGGACATCTGTCAAAGGAGTGGCCGAACGCATGAACAAATCGGGTCAAGGGAAGTAACAATGAAGTTGATACGACAGACTCCAGGTGAAGCAGGGAGGTTAAAGGGTGTTGACGCCAGGAAATTAAGTGAAAGAGTTCTAATTTACAGAAACAGGGTGGCAGTTTGTGATAAATAACAGAAAGAGGCAGATGTACATAAAAAATAGAGAGTCTGATACAATGTTTGACTGTAGTGGGTGGACTCGACTGGGCTAAGTGTCCACAATAGGCCTCTGTTTTTAACCAAGTGTGTGTGTGTGTGTGTGTGTGTGTGTGTGTGTGTGTGCCAGTGAGGACAGTCCCGTGCCCTGCACAAACACTGCCCTTGTGTTGCCCTTGCACCCATCAACCCTCACCAACATTTCCCTCTCACACACAGACAGAGCTCCAGTAAAAACACTGAGGCTAGAGGGGGGCAATGGGGTCACATGGCGCCGGTCACACAGTGCCCCCCCCGACAGTAAACAACTATCCTCACGAGTTACTGTACTCTGTTGGGTGGAGATCTGTAGACTCAGGTGGCTTAGTCACAGCCCGTTCTTTTTTGTTTGTTTCATTTTTAAAACTTTACAAAGTTACATTCAAACACTACAAGATGAAATTCACAACCAACAATGACAGGATCGGAGACAACAGACAAAAAACAGACAAATAGATCAAAAACACAAATAAGTGAACTGCATGAGTCTCAGAAAGACCTATATTAACCTCTGACCTTCTAAGTCCTACAAGCCCCACTCGAGTATATAGAGCTGAACCAATGTGGTGTGCTGGTAAATTTTCTATGTAATTTATACATGGTTCCATATCTTGTAGAACATCCTACTGCTTTTTTTCATCCAGTAGCTTATTTTCTCCAGGTTCAACAGGTCACAACAGTTGACGTCTTCAACCACGTCCTGATTGGAAGGGGGCGGGGTCTAATTTCCATTTTCTATCAATACATTTCTTAGTGATTGAATTTATGTCCGTTTTTTCACATACTTTGACAGTTTGAGTTTAGTTCGATTCACTTGTAGACAGTTACATTTAGGTAATGAATGTGGATAATACACAACTGATAGAGGAAGTTGAACTGGATCAGTCTATACCGAGTATTTATATAAGAGGAGACTCCATTTGTGGATCAGTCTATATCTAGTATTTATAGTAGAGGCGACTTCATCTGTGGATCAATTTATTTATATTCATTTATATTGCGCCAAATCACAACAACACTACGGGTGTAACAATACATCGATATAGATTGATACATCGATTCAATGATTAACGATGTTTAAGCATCGATGGTAAGCACAAACATCGATGTGTATCGTCATCCTTAAAATACGTATTTATTTTGACAGTCCCCCAGTATGTCTGTTTCACCATTTCCGTTCACACGCACTTCCTTTTATAAGAACGCCAGCCAAGGCCGACAGCGTGTGAAGCATGCTATGGCTAGCCAAGAACAAGACATTCATTCCTCTCATGGGCATAAATCAGCAGTATGGAAATACTTTGGATTTCGGACCAAAGACGGTTCAAAATACGTTGCCGTGTGCAAGCCATGCCACATTGAGATAAGATACTCGGGGAACACAACGAACCTGGCCGGGCATCTAAAGAATAAACACAGCATTAACCCCCATGCTAGCGTAGCTGATGCCGGATCACCAGCTTTGAGCAGCTTTTTTCCGCAAAAACTCAACCACAGCTCTAAAAGAG
>JAPTHA010000006.1:4111923-4124796 GCA_029814585.1 Gymnapogon annona | reverse complement strand
GGGGGTGTTTACTGTGCCACTATCTGCGGCTTGTACACATGCCATTGTGCTGATCCTAACCCTAACAGCAGGAAGTGAAAAGGCCATCAGAGTCTACATCTCTGTTTGTGTTTATCCAATTACTCCAGAACTATCTAAACCACTGCTCGCTTTTCTTTTAAAAGATGGAACAGGGAAAAAAAAAGGGTGGGGTTCCTAGACACTCAACTCGGCGATAACTAGAGGTTGGAGAAACTAAGTGGGTCAGTAGTGCTGAGAGTACCACAGATCAGTACAGTAATAGTTAACCTAATCTTGCACTGCCATTCATCCAATCACCACATTTGTTCTAAAAAAAGCGCCTGCTGAGAAGTGCACCAATGAAACTACCCAAAGTCGAGGAGAAAAAAAAAAGCCATCTTTACATTCCTTCACGTTGCTGTCATATGTGGTAACATATAATGCACGTTAGTTCCTGCAGTAGGAACATGGTGTACAGCGCACATACAGTCTAAAATACAACTACATTTCACAACAACTCTGGCTGGACAGCGTGTTATATTCTCAACAAGGAAATGAGTCGGTAAAAGTTCAATATCAGCTATTCAAGAGGAAAAAAATGCTTTAATAACATAAAACATGTTTTTTATTTCATTATGTTATAATACGGTTTTGATTAGATTTGACTTGATATTGACAAGAGGCAGCAATGGAACAACATGTAATTACGCAAAAGAGACACAGGCTATATATTTGGTTCCATCAGGAACATGCTAATAAGAAAGAACAAAGAGGAACAGAAAAACTAAATAGAAACATAGTACAGGGATAAATATAATGCAGGTAATTGTGGAACAATACAACCATGACTGTAGTGGTGAGAACAGTGTTGTTTCTGTTTAAGCAATGAAAATGTATGTATGATAAATATTTTCTTTTTACCTCATTTTTGTAAATAGGTCTTCAGTTTTTTTTTCCTTTAGCAGAGAAAGTTGAATGTCCTACAGGGGATTTTGACCATTACAATGTGATACAATGTGAATGTCAATTGTGCTGGTGTCTTATGGGAAAATAAACAAATAACATTAGATAAATATCTAGTGAGGGAGACCAGGGTGTGTGACTACGTAAGCTTTGAAAAATACACTTTAGGCTGCAATACTTCATGGAACCATTGAAGTTCAAAATATTGTTCTGCAGGAAGCAGCACTCAATGGTATAATGAACATAATGTCTATTGTCTAGTTACATAGTAACGTGGAGGTAAAAGTTGTGCTCAGGAAGCGGCACAGTACGACAGCATACAATCAAGTTACAAAGATGGCTGGTTAATGCATTACAAAGGGGAGTTGGTACAACTGGGAAAAAGCCCCCATCCAAATCTATCTTCAGCCATAAGTCTTAAAGCTGCAGTGACATTATATTATGATACAAACACTTAAGATTATGTTCAATAATAGGAAAAACGTTCAGAAAGTAAAAGAACATTAAGTTTTAAAACCACTTGGTTTTCTTCAGACGCACTCACACTGAGCGATTATGTTAAAAACGTACCTGGAGTCAACCTGATAACACTTGGGAATTTTATTTTCAATCATAACTTTTTATTTTTAAAATGCATCACCTCTCGTTAAGTCAATTTGATTAGAACTGCAGTCACTTTCAGGCCATTAAACTAAAATTCAAGCACTTTTCAAACCTTGAAAACACAACATTGTAGTTCAATCATTTTGAAGGATTTCAAGCACCCCTATGAACCCTGAAGAACAAAAAATCCAGTTACCTTTTTTGGGTGGTAGAATAATCACAGACATCTGTGAGATACAGGTCTTTTCAGACAAGTAAGGGTTAAGTACATGAATGACAGCTATAGATATCATTCACTGATCAGAGTCAGTCCAACTCTACATCATGTCTCGACAGGGAAGAGGCTTCTGTTCTCTGTCTTCCACAGCAGCATGAACCAGTGTTAGGTCATATTTAGTCATATTCTGATTTGAATGGTTGGGAGAATGGCTGCTGCTGTAATACTACAGATGGTGAGAGGATTCTAAGGGTTGTAAACAATGTTCTAACCCGAAATCTCTAAGGAAAATCTCAAAAAAAAAAGCAAAAGAACTCATTTGAGTTTTTTTGAGCACATTTTTTTTAACACATTTTTTTAAGGTTGAATTCAAGCACTTTTCAAGTACTTTTAAGGGTCATTTTAAAAAGTGTCATTTTCAAAACAGAAGAAAGCCAATCTGCATTTGTCAGACACACTCGCACGGAGCCAAGGGCTAAAATAAAAATGTACCTGAGTTGGCCTGAGAACACCTGTTAAATTTTCTTTTTTGACGCAAAGTTTGACCTTTCTAAATCTATCACCTCTCTGTAAGTAGCTTCAAACCTGGCAGAGTTCATATGAAAACAAATCAGAGTTCTAACTGCAAGCACTTTCAGCATTTTGACTAAAAACATAACACTGAAATTCAAGCATTTGAGGATTTCAAGCACCCGTACGAACCCTACAATAATGATAATAATAATAATAACAGAATCTGAGCTCAATTCAAACTCCAATGTACTGACTGGAGTCGGTAAATTGCCACCGTAACCCAACCCACGGTGGGAGTGCACTGTGGGAGGATGTATGGCTGATCTCTGGCATCAAAGAAAAGCCTGTTGGCCAACTTCCTCACATTCCCCGCCTGTCAGGACGAGGCCTACTCTCCCAGATTCCAGCCGAGTCAGCGCAATGCTCCATTCCTTCTGTCCTACTTTCTTACACACACACACACACACACACGGTGGCATCGCAGGTAAAATGGATTGAGGTAATTGTGATATATGACATGTTTACACACTCTGAGGTCTTACCTACTTTTTCGAAGAGCCTCTTATTTCCTGTGCCTCTGCTCCTGGTTGGGGGCGTCTGGATAGCGGTGGGGACCCTGCATCTGATGGACGAGAAGACAAAACTGACTGTGAAAAGGAAAAAACACGAAAAGTAGCAGATGTTTTACATGATACGGCAATCCTTTTGAAACTACATGGAAAATTTACCAGCACACCACATTGGTTCAGCTCTATATACCAGAGCAGGGCTTGAAAGACTTAGGAGGTCAGAGTTCAACATATGTCTCTGTGTGAGTTATGCGATTTACTTTCATGTTTTTTTTTTGGTTTATTTTTTGTCACTGTACCAGTTTTAGGATTTTTTCATACACTTTGGGTGTGTGTTGGTTTTTGAGTTTTGTCTGTTGTCTCTGATCCTGTCATTGTGGGTTGTGAATGTTGTCTTTTTGTGTATGAATGCAATTGTAATATTGTCTAATGAAAAATCTAAGCTAATTCAAACAAACAGAAAACTAGCAGATGTTTGAAAATGTTGGGTGTGATCTTACTGGAGAAGAAACTACAAAAGAGTAAATAAAATGTACCATGAATCTACAATTTACAAAACAAGACTGATTTTTTCTTTCAGCTTTTTTCCTTCTGGGGTTGCCACAGCGAATCCAATTCGCTTATTTGATTTGGCAGGAGATTTTACACCGGACGCCCTTCCTGACACAACCCACTGGACGCTCTTACCAGGGATCGAAACCCGGTATCCCCTATGCACCAGCCCAGTGCCTTACCAACTGAGCTATCCAGCTGGCTTACAAAACAAGATTAAGAGACATTATAAGGACATATCTGCCTCGCAGGCAGAACACCATGTGAACAACAACATTATTTGATGGATGCTTTCACATAGACGCCCCGTCATCTGAAATAAAGAGTACAGAGAGCTCCAAGCATCATTAGACAATATTACAGTCACATTCATACACTGCAAGACGACATTCACAACCCACAATGACAGGATCAGAGACAGACAAAAAAAATTACAACATAAACTACATAAGATTAGATATCTTTATTGTCCCACTCAGGGAAATTTCAGATTACAGCAGCTAAATACAAAGAGTAGAAAAACAGAGTAGACAGACATACAACAATTGAATTCTTGTACAATATAGACAGTATGTATGATTGAAGTCCCCAGAGATGATAATGAGGGACTGTGGATGTGTCGTAAGGAGCTAAGAGACGGTGGTGTGAATATCCTCACGGGCCACCGTAGCGTCGGCCTCGAACGGTAAACCACTAACAGTTCAACGCTGCTCTTCACAGATGACCATTACACCATCTCTCTTTCACATACGTTGCCATTACCCCCCTCTCCTCTACCACACCGGTGTGGTGTCTGGGAGCCAGGTGTCCAATCGACAACAGGAGGCTGCGCCGTTTGTACTCCCGCTGCAGTCTGGTAGGCATTAGCTCTTCCATCTTGAAACATGGAAATCTTTTTACCAGCACACCACATTGGTTCAGCTCTCTATACCTGAGCAGGGTTGTAAGACTCAGGAGGTGAGAGGTCAACATATGTCTTTGTGTGACTCGTGCGGTTCACTAATTTATATTTATGGGGTCATTTATGGGGGTTTTTTGTTTTTTGTCTCTGATCCTGTCATTATAGGTTGTGAATGTCATCTTGTAGTGTATAAATGTAATAATATTGTCTAATGAAAAATGTAAAAAAAAAAAAACAGATTGTGTCAGCTGAATGGACAGGGATTCATGCTCTCAGAATGCTCTCAGACTGTACACACATACACTTCATACTACCTGTGTATTTATGCAGAGATCACACTTGAACACATCCTGCCTGCAGCTGCCATCACTCAGTGTTGTTGACTGACAAACCTAACATGTACTGCGTGTTAGGGTCTAGCATCTCTTACCTTAAGTATTGGCACTATATGAACCACAGCAGACAAATCACTTGTCTTACACACCTGATTCTGTTGCACTAACTAATAGTGCAACAGATAACTAATGTTGATTAGACATTGGTTGTTCTGGTGTCACGGTCTGATTTGTTGTCATATTCTAACGTTTTAATTCAGTAATTTAATCTATATTGTCCAGCCTTGCTATTAGTTAGAACTAAATTGCCTTTGCATTTAGTTATAGCTTGCATAAAACTAAATGCAAGTTAAATTTTTTTTACAATTTTTTCAAAAATCACACCTGCAAGAAAGTATGAACTGCCACTCAAATAAAAAAATGTTACAGGTACAGTAGATGTAGCAGCGGCACTCGAGCGGAAACGTAAGGCATCAACTCGTGTTAGACACTTACAATTGTATAAAGATAGATCAAGCAAGACCAGCACCATTTCACATTTAAAAGCATCACTTGTTTGTACAATTTCAATAGCTGTCTTCCTTCATGCAGCATTACACTGCTCAGGTGTCAACATATAACCTGCGGGCCGTCTTGTTCAATTCACTGAAAACCACGTGCACTTCACCAGAGCTGTTTACATTCCTATCCTTCACACATCTGTACAATACAATTCAGGCTTTTAGATATGTACATACATAGTGCACATAGACATGTACATACACAGTGCCTTTGCACTGAATATTCTATTTGCACTGTATGTTCTACAGTATTTGGCACCGTATATTCTATTTTGCACTATATATTCTATTTTTATTATATTTTATATTGCATTGCACTGTAAAAGGAGAAAGTCTACAGTTTCGTTGTACACGTAACAATGACAATAAAGGGCATTCTGATTCTAATTCTGAAAACCGGGCCACAAACATGTCCCATCAGGCCTGTGGGATCAATTTTGTGTAATTAAATTGAAAATATTACCATTCAAGGACATTAAAAAAAAAATTCAGGTTCCACATTCATAGCAACATGATCTAAAGTGGGTCAGACCAGTACAATACCATCACAATAATCCAATCCAAATGTATTTATTTATTTTGAAGGGCTGAATGTGGCCCCTGAAATAAAATCAGTTTGACATCAGGTTATATAGGATGCAACTTCAGCTGCACATTAAAAAAATTGTCGAAGATTGTCCGGATGAAAGGGCGTGACCTCTGTGTACACGGACATACTAGCGCCTAAGGCCCAGCATATCGAATTCAAAGAGATTCAACTATGAGAGAGATGTGAACCAGGAGATATGGTAAACAAATATACCGTGGACATTAACACACAGTGAGACTATACACGATGACGTCGCACAATGCACACACACTGATTAAGGCTCGTACACTTCCTGTTTTTCCCCAGTGGTTAAGATGCTCTATCTTGTTTACCAGGGCGTGACACAGTGAGCTTCACAAAAACAACTATGGGTTTGACTCATAGGAACTTTAAGTACAGACAGACAACACCACCACTAATGACAGATTCATAGGAGTTGGATTTTTTTTTGGTCTCCTACCTACCTGTCTCCAAAAGAGACGCAAGCAATGTGCCGTCTTTTTTTTTTATTTAGATATTTCATTAGACATTCATTACATTCATCAACTACAAGACAACACTCACAACCCACAATGACAGGATCAGAGACAACAGACAACACAAAACAATAAATGAGTGAACCGCCTGAGTCACATCAAGACATATGTTGACCTTTAACCTCTTGACATTTGCAAAATATACTTACTTTTCCAAAACAAATTTTTTTCCAGAAAAATTCCCTCTAGCAGACCATTACAATTCAAAACTGACATAATTTAGAGGAAAAATGGAGGAATATGCATTACTTGACTGATACATCAGCTGATATGTCTTGTTTAGTCTAGCCCCAATTACTGTTATGCTGTATACTTGCTATTAAAGGTGAGAAAACTCCAATGAAAAAACCTTAACTTGTCAAAGTGCAGAAAACTGGCTGGAGCCACTTTGTATTTTTCTTTCTAATTATTCATTTTTGGTTCTTCATTAGACAATATTACAGTTACATTCATACACTGCAAGACAACATTCACAACCCACAATGACAGGATCAGAGACAACAAAGCGCAATAAAACGCACACAAATAAGTGAACTGCATGAGTCACAGAGAGACATATGTTGACCTCTGACCTCCTAAGTCCTGCAAGCCCTGCTCGGGTATATAGAGCTGAACTAATGTGGTGTGCTGGCAAATTTTCCATGTAATTTAAGAATGGTTCCACATCTTACAAAACACACTTCTATTTTTCATCTAGTTGATTATTTTGTCCAGGTTCACAGGACTGTTGACTACTTCAACCACAATTTGATTGGAAGGGGGCGGGGTCACATTTACATATTCTAGCAATACATTTCATGGCAATTGTAAAACTAAATTTCTGTCAGTGTGAGCTTAGCTAGATTCACATGTAGACAGACTTCAGGGTCCAGTGGAAATGTGACCCAATGGATATTGCACAGTTTCACAAACTCCCTGCCAAAACCCCTGCAATTTAGGACACTGACAGGTAGAATGCAGGAATGTTCCTTCCTCCATATCACATCTAAAATACAAAGGTGATACATTAGAGTTTCATTTATGTACTTTTTAATGGGGTAATATACCACTGATGGAGGAAGTTGAACTGGATCAGTCTATTCCTAGTATTTATAGTAGAGGCAACTCCATCAGTGGATCAGTCTATACCTAGTATTTAAAGTAGGTGACTTCATTTCTGGATCAGTCTATACCTAGTATTTAAAGTAGAGGTGATTCCATCTCTACACAGATTCCTCCATAACTGTTCTAATGGGCCGTCTTAATACACACATAGCTACAGTCGAACCATGTGTGGGATGACCAGTTCCAGGAAGTGTGGTACTTTGCACTATGATAAAATCTCAGGCCTGAGACAGTCAATGTTTAACCCCTCTACTGGATTTGGCTCAAAGCATCACATGATTCCAGTGTTTGTCACAGTAAAATTTGGTTGAATTTAGGGAGAACAAGGCAGACAGAGGTTTGACTATAAAGCGGTCTTGTAGTGACGTATTTGCTGGAGGACTTACTCCAAACATAGCTCTGCCACAGTCTTTTGAAAAGCAGCTACACTAAAACATCATTGACTCGGAGACTGATGCTGAACCTACAGTTTAATCAGAGATTGTAAAAACCATAGCTGTATTGTCTGTCTTGGAAAAACTCTATAAAAATATATTTAAATCTGCCCTGGTATACGAGTACTCAAGTGTAGAGCCTGTAATGAGTCATAATGGTTCAATCGTTGTGCAACTTATACAAAGCAGCTCAGCTTTGAAGTCCTTAACCATTGCATTTCTACAGTACCTATTGAAAGGAACAGAAAATTAAATCCTATATACGATGTTTCCTTGATACATTTAGTAAGGAGGTTATTAGAAACAAAGTACTTTATTAATCCCGATGGAAATAGTTTTCCTGCAAACGCTCTATGACAGTATAAAGACAGAAAGGATATAAAAATGCAGAAATAGCAATATATGCAAAGAACAATAAGTAACAATACAATAGTACAATGATGAGTAACAATATGTGATTCACCGTAAAAAATACTACGTGACCACTCCTGTCTGTCAGAACTAAACAGAACTACTGCAGCACTTTATGAATGTAATGAGTAGAATATGAACTATGGAACCGATTCATGAACTGTGGCTGAGACTGGATGAATAAAGGATATCAGAAGCAGAAAGCAGGAGGGTTGAGTTTTTCTCGAGGATGCATATTTTACTGGAAAAGTGCTGAATGTTTATCTAATTTTAATCTAGAAATGAACTGATGAAAACCATGACAGCTGTTTGACGAAACTAAATACCGACTTACTTTTCCAGTTATTCACTAAAGCAATAATGTTAATTGCTACATCCCTCTGCAGTATATGCTGGGAAAACAAACCTGCAAACCAGAACTAGTCATATGATGATGATTTATTTCGGCTTTTTCCCTTCCGGGGTCGCCACAGTGAATCCAATTCGCATATTTGATTTGGCAGGAGTTTTTACACCGGATGCCCTTCCTGTCACAACCCTATGGCTACTCATACCGGGAATGGAACCTGGGTCCCCATATGCACCAGCCTGGTGCCTTACCAACTGAGCTATCCAGCCGGGCAAACCAGAACTAGTTTGCAATCACTAAGGACTTTTCAATCACTGAAAAGTCCTTAGTGATTGAAGGACTTTTCAATCACTAATTTAGACATACTGAGACAAAGATTATGATATGGAGTCAACCTGAGAGCTCCACTAATTTTCTTTTTTGGTTATAATTGCAAGCACTTATCAGCCTTTAAACTAAAGTTCAAGCACATTTCAGACCTTGAAAACACAACATTATAGTTCAAGCATTGTATTTGTAGTAGCAGTATTGAAAGTAATGTACATTTGTTCTAGTTAAGGGTTAATGATATTAACTACATCTGTCCTTCTTTCTAATAGTTGTGTGGAAGGCTGCAGATACAGCCGAAACTGTCAGCAAACAGGTAACATCAGTGATTTTTGCCATGAAAAGACAACAAAATCACTTTAAATTTACACAGTATGGCGACAATGAAGACTGTCAAGTCTAATAGTTCTAGTTCCATTTGTTGTATTGTACATCCATGCGTTTAATTCTATCTCCCCACATCTAATCCTTCTTTACCACCAACTCTTGCTTCATCCTCTCTTTCTAACCCTTTAACTGGTCAAGGCAGATGTCCATCCTCCAGGAGTCTGCGTCTGCTCCAGGTTTCTACTGTTAAAAAGAAGTGTTTCCTCGCCACTAACACCAAATACCATCTAGTGTTTACTCCTGGAGGCTAATGTTGTACGTGTTAAACTAATCTGAGTCTGGTTCATTCAGCTGTATATGGAAAGTGCCTTCAGATAAGTTCTGCCTTGATTTGGCACTATACAGATGAACTTGATTGATTGGCATTCTAATTGTTGTATTTTGAAGGAGTGGACAAAGGTGTTATAAGAGTTCTTAAATCAGAATCAGAAAAACCTTTATTTATCCCCAAGGGGCAATTGAAGAAGGGCAAAGAGCGACACAGAAGCAACAGAGAAAATAAATAAAAGTAAAAATAAATAAAGCAAGCAGTTAAAAGCAAGAACAACAAATGACCAACGTACTGGGACTGGTCAGGGACAGCAGGCTATTACACAAGGCTCCAAGTTATGTTAGACCTTTAAAAATAAATAAATAAAAATATCTACATTTTCTGTTAGCCCTTGCAGTTAAGGAGGAGGATAGCATTGGACACTAAAGTCGCTGTCCTCCAGATCTTACAGCATTGACAGCGGAACCTGCGACCAGATGGCAACTGTTCAAAAGCAGAAAATAGTGGATGTGTAGAGTCCATGAGAATGTGACGAGTCAGGCCCATAGGCTGCTGCTCGTACATTTCTGACACATTGACCTCTGAAGGTTTCCTAATGTAAGACGGGAGTCGAGTTCAGCTCCGTGTTCAGAGTGACATCATCAACACCTTGCGTCACGTCCACTGAATAAACAGACATGACTACACCAGCGATTCAAAATGGAGTTCATGGATTACAAGTCTGGTTTGCTACACATTGACGCTCCCTTTCCACTTTTTTTTTTACTTTTATCACTGAGCAAACACTGCCGTGAGAGTTGAGCTTTGATATGAATTTCACTCTCCACGCCTTAGCTGACACACACTCCTCCACCCATCCTCCTGCAGAGGAATGCAAGGAATGTAGAGTCCTAAAATCACCGGGGGCTTCAGGATCACCCAGGTTTCTACTTCATAGCTGACCATGTCCCACCAAACTACCGGGTCTCCTGATTTATCATTACACAATGCACTTTTTCCACCTTCACACTACTGAGGGCAGACACAGATCCTACTGTAATCTGAGGCAGCTGAAGGATGACTTAACACTGCCGTGACCCGAAAGTAACAGGAAAACAAGTCAGAAGGAAGCGACAGTATTCATTTCCAGCGTGACACAAGAATGACACACACAAATTATGAGGTTTAGCTATGTGAAATACAATATTTTTCAACTCATTCAGTTCATCTGCTTTATTTACCTCTGAAGGCCTTTGCTGTCTTTTGGCTTGACTAAGTTCTCCAACGTCTCATCATTGATTTATTAATGCCAAGTATATATGCAGTAGCTTTATTTCCTTCTTGTTTTGGCAGGTCCATCGTTTTCAACTTAAAGCTGCATCACATGCATTTTTTCCTGGGGCTTCCATAATGAGGGTGTGTGTGCAAAACACGCAAAATGATTATTAAAATTTACGTTTAAAACTAGTGTCTTCTTTTCTTCTGTCTGGTTTCTGCACTTCCTGCTAGAGCATCCCATGTGCTGTTGTCCAGGTGGGGGGTGGCAGTGTATGTATAACTCTTCGGAATATCCACGGAGTCACGTTTCCACTGGACTAAACTCAAACTGTCAAAGTGTAAAAAGAAACTGACAGAGATTCAATCACTAAGAAATGTATTGATAGAAAATAGAAATTAGATCCCGCCCGCCTTCCAATCATGATGTGGTTGAAGAAGTCAACAGTTGTGTGAACCTGGAAAAATAACCTGCTAGATGGAAAAAAAGAAGTGGGATGTTCTACAAGATATGGAACCATTTATGAACTACACAGAAAATGTACCAGCACACCACATTGGTTCAGCTCTATGTATCAGAGCAGGGCTTGTAGGACTTATGAGATCAGAGGTCAACATGTGTCTCTCGCTGATATGTGCGTTTCACTTATTTGTGTGTGGGTTTTTTTGGGTTTTGTCTGTTGTCTCTGATCCTGTCATTGTGGTTAATTGTGGTGTGGTTAATCATTGTTAATATTGTCTTGCAGTGTAAGAATGCAACTGTAATATGGTCTAATGAAGAACCAAAAATAAATTATTGAAAAGAAAAACGCAAAGTGGTTCCAGCCAGTTTTCTACACTTTGACAAGGGTTTTTTCATTGGAGTTTGCTCACCTTCACTAGAAAGTACAAAGCCTAACAGGAATTAGGAGCTAGATTAAACAAGACGTATCAGCCGATGTATCAGTCAATTAATGGGGATTCCTACATTTGTCTTCCTCTAAATTATTATGTCAGTTTTGAATTATACTAGTCAACTGCTAGAGGAAATTTTGTTGGAAAAATTTTATGTTTTGGAAAAGTAAGTATATTTTGCACGTGCAAATGTCAAGTCTCCTGCAGTACACATGCTCTACGAAGAGAGGATCAATCTGAACACTGATGCTAAAATAAGTCAGAAACTCACTGACTTATGTTTCTTTTTAATACTCTGTGTGCTAATTTATGTTTTCATTTTGTGTGTGTGTCTTGTCTGTTTTCTCACATCCTGTCATTGTGGGTTGTCAATGTCGTCTTGTACTATATGAATGTAACTGCAATACTGTCTAATTAAATACCTAAATAAAATTTAAAAAAAAAATACAGTATGTAAACTCATAATAAATGTGTTTAACTTTTGACACGTCACTTACAGTATGTGCACGAAGTTCAAGTAAATCTGGCCCTGTATGTTTATGTCTTGCCTTATGACGGGTATAAAAGGAGAGTAGTGTAAATATAAAACCTAACTGCATGCATTGGACATCGGGAGAGAACCGTGAAGACTAAAGACAAGTTATCTAATGATTTAAAGCCAGTAGAAGAATGCAAGAGGAATGCACCAGTCTGCACACACCAAACCAAGTAGGGTCTGAAGGGCCATTACATTTGGTCATGCGTCATCACTACCTCACCATAAACAAAAGGGCACTGTCTTTCCATTTCTAAAACAATACACATCCACTCATTAGCACAGTGACACAATTGAAAGCATCAACGACAACATGCATGCGATACTATTAACATTACATTGGAGGTTGGACAACATACTTTAAAAGGGACTTTTTCAATCCATACATCTCTTTGTCATGTCTGGGTCTGTCTATAGCCCTTACACACTTCTATCCTCATTCTTTCTTTATTTAGTTTCTTGCCTCAGTCAGTATTTATAGCTGCCATTGTGAAGCTGCCCTTAGGTGGGTGGACTGTGAGTGCGTCTGTGTGTATTCTCAACAGTTCCCCTCGGACGCTGTAAATCAG
>JAPTHA010000006.1:4099350-4111915 GCA_029814585.1 Gymnapogon annona | reverse complement strand
CGGATGCCTGACTGAGCAAATGTCTGTCTCGTCCTGGGTCAGAGCACTGCTGATCACACACAATTCAAAGCGAGCACACACACACACACACACACACAGTGGCACAACCCAAAGGCAAAACTGTCACACCATAATTACAACACAGACAGACGCCCAGTGATGTAGTCGGCTGAGATCAGCCATAGGTCACACAGTTTTACAGGAAAAAGGAAAAACAGAAGTGAGACAAAAGCTTTAGAGATAAACTCATAAAATTTTTCAACCACACTTTAAGGCACGATGACGTCATGAGAACGCAGCACCAAACTAAAGAACCAGGCCGTCTGACGGAATGCACCTTAGATAGACTGCCATCTTCATTTTCCTCAGCCTTTTCTGTTTTTTCAGCCTCCATAGAGACCCTTCAACATATTATGGAATATGTTGTGCCAGAGTGAGGAGTGATGTTAAAGTATGTGGGAGAAGGAATGTGGGTAAGAAAGCAGCATAGCCAGTGAAGGAAAATCAATATGTATGAAATGTTCATGTTTAGTCATTACCAACACGTTTAAAACACTGCGTTTATGCATTCAGTTGTGTGGAATGTAGAGTATTATTATTATAAGTGAAAGTGGTGTGTGTCTGTGTTATGGAGGGTAAAATTGGTTTGTTATATTTCAAATCAGCGCAATATTCCACTATTCTGCAAGTGTTAGTATTGTTCTAACAGTGACAAGTTTGTGCCAATTCTTATTCGTCCTGGTTCATTTCAGCAGTTTCATGAAGTCAACTGGACTGAGTTTTGTCTTGGAAGACATTTCGCCCCTTGTCACAGTGACTTCATCGGTTCATGAAAGCCTAGGCTGGCTAGTCCGCAACTGATTGTTGAGAACTCAGATTTTTAAACTCTGTGAGGGTGATCCACCCAGGTTGTGATGTCATTAGGTGGAACCTTTTTTCGTGTGTCTCTTGAGGACTCCCAACAACCCTCAGGTGGATGTTTTGATGACAGTCATTGACGACTCTCGTTAGTTGGTGTCACATGAGTCTGGCTCCAAGCCACTGCTACTGATATGTGGATGACACATGGGTCAAAATCAAAACTCAAGAGGAGCAGACCTTCACCGATCGCCTCAGTTCTGTTGACATCATCATCAAATCCACCAAGGAAGATGTCTCTAACAACCATCTGTCTTTTGTGGACTGCAATGTGCACATTGGGCAACAGTAAAATTAATATTGAAGTGTATCGAAAACAGACATATACAGACCAATACTTCTTGTCTCCCACCACCCATTGGAACACAAACTGGGAGTTATCAGAACCCTACAACACAGAGCTGATAACACACCACTAGCACCCAGCCTCAGAAAAGGAACATGAAGATATGAAGTGAGCATTAAAGAACTGTGTCTACCCCAACTGGGAGTTTGATAGAACAAAATCTAGTTCCAGGAGGAAACTCAACTCGGGGGAGGAAGAAGAAAGAGATAAGAGAAAAAGAGCATTGTCATTCCATAGGTGTCTGGTGTAACCACCAAATCCCTGCTTGTTTCAAACAAGGCAACATTCTCAGATAAAGACACATGCTGAAAAAAGAAACTTGGTACACGTCATACAGTGCAAGGAGCAATGCAACAACCTCCACATTGAACATAATGTGTTCAATGTGAAGAGTGTGCCCAGCACAGAAAGGCATACTCTTCAGGCCCAGATTCAGCTGTCCACTTACACCTCAAAAAGCAAGCACTCTCATTTGAAGACAGTGATGTTCACATCTTGGACAAGGAGGACAGATGGTTTGAGAGAGGGGTGAAGGAAGCTGTCTATGTTAAAGTGGAAAAACCTTCTCTTAACAAAGGAGGGGGACCTACGCCATAGTCTCTCCCCCTTCTACAACATTGTCCTTACCAAAAAGATTTTATCCTAGCAATCATAGAGATCATAGTAATCAATAGAGCTCAACAACGGTCATTGAAACCAGATTCATTGAGACTCAACGAGAGTCATCAACGACTGTTGTCACGCCCTCCATTTAAGGGTCATTGAGAGTCCTCAAGAGACGCAAAAGGTTTCACCTGATAACCTCACAACCTGGGTGGATCACCCTTACAGAGCTTAAAAATCGGATTTCTCAACCATGAGTTGTAGGCTAATCAGTCTAGTCCGGCATGAACTGATGCAGCCACTTGGACAAGGGGCAAAATATTTTCCAAGGCAAACCTCAGTCCAGTTGACTTCATGAAACTGTTAAAATGAACCAGGACGAATAAGAATCGGCACAAACATGTCACTGTTAGAACAATACTAACACTTGCAGTGGAATATTGCGCTGATTTGAAATATTAACAAACCAATTTTACCCTCCATAATGCAGACACACACCACTTTTAACCTATAATGATAATACTCTACATTCCACACAACTGAATGCATAAACGCAGTGTTTCTAACGTGTTGGTAATGGTATACCCGAGCAGGGCTCATAGGACTGAGGACAGAGGTTAGAAGTCAACATATGTCTCTCTGTGACTCATGTGGTTCACGTATTTAATGCTTATTTTTGTGTGTGTTTGTCTGTTGACTCTGATCCTGTCATGGTGGGTTGGGAATGTTGTCTTGTAAAGTATGAATGTAACTGTGATATTGTCGGATAATAAACAGAACAAAAATCACAATTTATTATCTTGTATCTTCCATTCAGGAGCATATACATCAGCCTTTCACGATATACTGTAATGGTTATTACTGTGACAAATACTAACATTGACTAATAAGTGTACTATCCACAACACAACACAACAATAATACACAACAATAACCTGTGCCTGAAGAACGCATAGACATGAAGATGTAATGCTGAAGTTTTTCACTCTCAGATTACAGATGATGAGGACAGAGCCCCTTTGGGTGACAGGTGACATTACCGCTGTATCAAGATGGAAGATAAAAACATAATTTGAACCCCTGATCAATAACATGATTTAAATGACAAACTATATATTTGTAAAAAGCTATAGGCAGTTACTTGTAATTGTGTAATGAGCTACAAACCACACAGCAGTACTACAGTTGTGACAGAGTGAAATAGGTGATGCTCTTTGTGTGTGTGTTTTTTTCTCCGTCGTCTCTGATCCTGTTATTGTGGGTTGAGAATATTGTCTTCTAGTGAATGAGGGTGTATCCATCATTGATGGATAATTTTCAAGAGGTCATATATCCAAAAATAAGGATATATTTGTCTATTGTTCAAACCTTTGGAATGTATTATACACATGCATTTATGCAAAAACCCACATTAAGAGGATTTTCCTGTTTTTAAAAAGAGAATCAAAAGGACATAGCCTTAAAAAAAGAAATCTGGGTTGACTACAATTTATCTAAAAATGTATATACTTCTTTAACATT
Organism: Gymnapogon annona; assembly: GCA_029814585.1. Taxonomy (NCBI): domain Eukaryota; kingdom Metazoa; phylum Chordata; class Actinopteri; order Kurtiformes; family Apogonidae; genus Gymnapogon; species Gymnapogon annona. The sequence continues at coordinate 4,108,527 of JAPTHA010000006.1, read as the reverse complement.
CCTAATAGTTTAACACATATCAGTAATTACATTTTAAATCGGATAAACTTGTGTGTCTTATAATGATTTTGTCAAATGTGGATGATAAATTGTTATGCAGTTGTAATACCGATTGTGGATATAGGATCCTCATAACCATAGTATGCCACTGATTAATACTGGAGCCAAAACTGATGGATATTGTGTTTTGAATTTAGTACAATTATCACCAATCCTTGGTCACCCCACACAATGTTTTGACACTTCAGATGCACAAAAGTGACCAATAAAGAAAATGTTTGGAAACATTTTGGTGGCCCTGTATATGGAGGCAGTTTATGACATATATGTTATCTTTTTGTCAAATCAAAATAAGATATAAAAAAATAGGTTGCACCTGTAAAAAAAAAAAAAGTTGCACTGTAAATAATAATCACCAACACAAACATATCTGTACTTGTTAGGTTTTGTGAAGATGTGCTTGTATTTGTCACTTTAACACAGGATAAAGCTTGGAGGGGGGGCGATGCAGACCTGAGCTTTCCTGTGAAAAATTACTCGATTTACATATTACAGCAAAAAGAACTGTAAGGGTGTTGTGAATAACTTGGGATCGGAACCCGTCGTACACATCAATGTAATTGTCAATCGCTTAATAATTGCTGACATCATTGTTCTTTGGGGCAGCTTTGAGACAAGATGCTCAAAATTTATTACCACTCTAATGAAGACAACACTTTAATACTTTCCTTTTTATAAAAAACAGGATTTTTATCAGACTAAAAGAGCGTTTGGTTATATAGTATAGCAGCCACACTCTGTGACAATGTGATCTTGTAGCAAAAAAATCAATAGTTCAGTCAGTTCCAAACTATAGATAGAAGTCTGCAATGTGATACAGTTACTTTAGTGCACAACAGCAAGGCTGCTCTCTTTTATGCACACGGTTCACAGGCTGTTTATTGTTACTGCCTTTGTAAGTCAAGAATATAAATACAGAATAATTTCAGATGTAATTAGGAATATTTCAGCCATTTAACATGATTCAAATGTAATCATTAACGCCCATTAAAGACATGACGTTTGATAAACCAGCCAAGTAGAAACCAAGTCATTAGTATTGTACTATTACGTGCTCAGACTCAACAGCAGATGCCAGTTTAGGTTTTAAAAATTATATTTAGATTTTTCATTTGACAATATTAGTTACATTTATACACTACAGACGACATTCACAACCAATGACAGGAGAGACAACAGACAAAACACACACAAAAAAACCCTAACTCACACACAAAGTACACATAAAACAGGTACAATGACAAAGCACACAAAACAAACGGGAATAAATGAACCGCATGAGTCACAGACAGACATATGTTAACCTCTGAGCTTGTCAGTCCTCCAAACCCTGCTCGGGTATATAGAGAACATCCTACTTCTTTTTTTCATCCAGTAGGTTATTTTCTCCAGGTTTACACAACTGTCGACTTCTTCAACCACATGTTGATTGGAAGGGGGGCGAGGTCTAATTTACATTTGCTATCAATAAATTTCTTAGTGATTGAATTTCTGTCAGTTTCTTCACATACTTTGACTTTTTGAGTTCAGGGTCCAGTGGAAATATGACCCCATGGATTTTCCACAGAGTTACACATACACCCCCAGCCCCCACCCAGACAAAACCCCTGCAATTTAGAACATTGACTGGTAGAATGAAGGAATGTGACCAGACTTTATTATATGAATCAAAATGGTGCAAACACTTGACCGTGCAAAAACTGCCATCTTTCATGCTGTCCGTCACCTTCAGAAAAGGTCATAGTTGTGGTAGTCGTGAATGTTAAAATACCTGTCTTTTGAAATGTTTGTGGGTCTTCTATTCAGGGACATGCATCTCTATCCCTGTCTGTTGTGTAGAATAGCCTCATTGAGATGCATCTTCTGAAAGTGTTGCTTATATGTTCAAAGAATGCTCTTAAATCTTGAACAGCGGCATATTCCACTTGCCTTATCAGAAAACAACCCATTTAGAATACATGCAATTTGCATAATGGAAAAATATGCGTTTTCATTGCAAAAAACAAGTATGTCCCCCACACCCCCTGCAATTTAGAACATTGACGGGTAGAATGAAGGAATGTGAACAGACTATATTATATGAATTGAACCTTATCCTCCAAAGGCAGTCAGGTAAATGCACTTATTCCAACATGAATGTTTACTGGTGAAAACATCCATTTACTCCACTGATAACGTCTAACAGACAAATAGACAAATTATTTGGTTGATAGTCTTATCTACAGTGTTGGTCTTGTGGGTTTGTTCTGACAGAGCAATCGTGGAAACTTCGGCTGTCTGTGAACCAATTTCCTCCAAAAATGTCAGACATTTACACTAACACAGGTGTTGTGTTGTTACAGTCTGCATAACATAAAATCTCCACACAGAAAGTCTTAAGTCTTACACCAAGGGGTCTGCACTTGGGGCTTAAAATAATTGACTGTAAAATAGTTTACTGCAGTGTTGTGTTTATGTGTTCCTCATTTTCAACTTCAAGGAAGTGAAAGTATATTACTTTGGCTGAAGAGTAACTTGCATTGGTGATATATGCATTTAAATAAATAGAAGTGTAGTCCTATGCTTTTGAGTTGGGGAATCTAAGGTTGATAGAAAATGGAAATTAGACCCGGCCTCCATCCAGTCAAGATGTGGTTGAAGAAGTCAAAAGTTGGGAAGTAAAAAAGTAGAAAATCTCTTGTGGTGTTTGAATGTAACCAATATTGTCTAATCAAAAAAATATAGAATATAAATGAAAATTATAAAACAATTGGCTGAAAATAATAATCCGTGTTTAAGTGTTCCTCATTTTCTATTTCAAGAAAGTGAAAGTATATCATTTTGGCGGAAGAGTTACTCGAATTGGTGATATATACATTTAAATAAATAGATCCTATGCGTTGCGAAGTCCAACGTGTTATGCATCACAACCACATTAAATATTTTCTATGTAGAACTTAATCACAGAGAAGGAATTAAAAAGGAGTGTGTGTTACTGTACTAATGCAGCTTGACACTCATCACATTTCACTCTCTACCTCTCTCACGTTGTCTTCTCTACATTCCTCAGCAGGTCCTGGCCTGCTGTTGTAGGAAAGTGGAGAATTCCAGCAAGCTTTCCTCACATCACAGCTTGTCACATTTCTTATTAAAGGAAACGTCCTTTTGTACGTGAAGTTGCATAATAATCAGTGTCATCACTGCTTGGTCCTGCCAGCACTGACACTGAATGTTCTAGTACCTCAGTTGACACTGATGGAACGGTGAGATTTCACCCCAGACTAGTTCCTGTGAAACCGGGTTCCTACAAATTTTTCGAAGGTCAAATTCAAGCACTTTTTAAAAAGGACTTTCAAGGCCAATTTTTCAGGTTTTCCAGTATCATTAAAAGGGGAGATTTGACACAAATTAGGCATAATATCGAAACAGCTACAGGCTTCGTACATAGTTTTCAAGGTCAAATTCAAGCACTAGGATCATTTTCAAAAATGTTCAACATAGCACTTTATCACCGGGAAAAAATAAACATCTTCAGGAATATACTCCTGAATATTTTTTTCCAGTTTTTATCAAAATTATGTACATTACATTATACTGTAAACATCTAAAATGATGTTTTGTCACAGGAAAAACATTAGAAATTAAAGGAGAACAAAGTTTTATTCCAAAAAAGGAAGACACTTTGCATTTTTGTTGCATTTTGAGAAAAGAAGAAATGAGAACACTATTTGACTTTTGGAAATGTATCAACTCTCTGTAAGTAGCTTTACCTTCAAACATGGAAGAGTTCATATGAAAACCAAATCAATAAACCACCTCAGTTAGAACTGCAAACACTTTCCAGCACTTTTCACACCTTGAAAACACACAACATTGAAATTCAACCATTTTCAAAGACTCCAAGCACTTTCAAGGTTTTAAAGCACCCGTACAAAAAGCCATATTGTACACTTTCACTTGCACATATAAAAGTATAACACTGACTGGCTTACTTAGATACCAGCCTTGGAAAGGATGTTATGCAACCCTTTCAGTGTAATAATACTTTAAAAGCTCAACAACAGGAAGTGTGAATGAGTAGGAGACAGGCAGGGGGGTTAATGGGAAAACAAATATATAAATATAACGACCAGCAACACACAGGTGCTTTGTTCCATACAAATACAGACAGCGGGATAAACCATACAGGCTGCAAAAAGCAAGTGTATCATTGTAAGAAATCCACTGAACACACCGGCGTTGGTGCTGAACTGTTCAGCCTCAGCGTGGGAAAAGGTTTTTCACAGCTCCAGCAAAATCCAATAGTATTCAAAGGTTCTGAGCAGATGATTGATGACAAAGAATTTGAGGCTAGGGACACATATGTCAGGTCAACACACACAGACTAACAGTGCACAGCAATTTCTCTCGATATTCACTGCTTCCACATCCATCTCATATACAACGTTTTCTTAATTACATACATGATCAATACACAAATAACCATCAATGCAACTTCATTTGGAATCAAACTCAACTTTAAACCTCAGACTCTTCAGCTAATTAGACTTCCAATCAATTCAGGTTTGAGATGATGTGTCCACTTCTTTATCATTTTATTCTCAAAGTCACTCGAAATCTATTAGGGTGAAATTGGGGCAAAATAATCATACATCCTTGTCCTGTAATAAGCTACTACACCTCAGTCTTCTGTGAAACAAAGACTATTGATGCAGCGGTACACATGATCCACAGTTCTCTAGCAATTTTGGTTCACTGTACGGTAATTAAATTTACACCAACACTTATCGCTAAACAATGAGTCCTTTATTTTTTGAACATAGTTGTTAAAAAATATATAACACGCATGACTCAAAATATTTTTACATGAGCGCTCCTCCTGGACTTGTAGAAGGTGATTTTACATCTACCATTCATCCACAAAGTGGACGGTCACCTTTAGTTGACGTCCAACTGACAGCAGGCAGAGACATACAAGACAAGTCCATCTGTATACATCCAACTAACAGAGACATATAAGACAAGTCCATCTCCATTTCTGCACTAATTGCACCATATATATTGAGAAATGACCGTATTGATGAAGTGTCTGCAGGGTGGGACACAGTAAGATGACTCGATGGTCTTCATCAAATGACAAAATCGCCAGTCAGTGTCAACAGAGAATGACATCATCTTTGGCGATGAAGACACCAACTGCTTTTGTAATTCATTTATATTTCTCAGTTGTTGATAGAAACGTTCTCTGTGGACTGTAAACTGTCCACCAGTCAGCGTTGTAGGATGATGGTCAGGTAAATGTGTCATCATATAGCCAATAGTGGCCCAACAATGCTTACACACTGTGGTATGTCAGCATATGTTAGAGTTAAATCCAAAGTGTTCCCACACCGCAGACTTAAATGTTGCCGGTGCATCTTCAAATTCCACCAGATGTCCACAACTCGCCATGTGTTCATCCAAGTCCCAATCTACAACCATCACTGAACAAAACGTTAACAAAATAGAGAAGTGCTTGGAAAACTCTCCCCTCTGGAGTTAATTGCAGAAGTACTTCATTATATACAGTAAATGCAAGTTATCTAGAAACGTCATTTAAAAATGACAAATGAATCTGAGTCGTAACGTAGCACATGCTCGTGCCGAACCTTGGAGGTTGTGCTGAACCATACGACATGTAACACTGCACCCCTAGTAAGAACTAAAGTGCCTTCCAGACATTCAAAACAACACACATGCAATGCATTAGTGGAATTATTCATCTAAGACATGACAACAAACACATTTCTGGTCAAATAAGTCCAGCTGTATTAGCCACATGCCTCCATGCTCTAACCTTTTCCACATTATTTCAGTGTTCAGTAACAGAGACCTGAAACCACTAGTGACTCTTATATTCTCACTTATGTACTAAAACAACCTAACATACAGGTAGCTCAGACTACAACCACAGTAATAAAGATGAGACAGAGGATGAGTGTCAGTGGAACAACATTTTGTTTTTTATAAAAGCCTTATTTTGGAATTCCCCATTCATCTGAGCCCAGTTTCTCTAGAGAGGCCTGCTTTGGGACTAATCCTGGCGGGGAGAAAATAGCTGCATTGTTGGCTGATGTCTGCAGAGTGATGCAAGTTATCCTTATCAGTTTTCTTTAACTTTACCACAGAGGGGGGCTTGATAGCGCTGCTCGTCTAATGAGGGCAAGCTCTCACTGCTGCCTGATCAAAAATAACAAACAACAGACTGGACAACTTCAGTCTTCATGACAGATGGTACCAGGCAACACAAAATGACCTTGGCTGCAAATACTGCTCGTTTCTCCAAGAAAATGCTCTTCCCTTCTTGAGTCCTTTAGTGTGGATCAAGGTTCAAGGTATACTTTATTATCCCTGAACGGGGAAATTCGATCTGCAGCCAGCATTGTCATCAACATAAAAACATAACACCCCACCCCCTTGTGTGGGGAACGGGAATTGGAATGCCAGGCCGACAGTGAGGAAGAGGGGCAAACGTGGAGCCGTGCAACAGAGGATTAAAAGGCAAGGTCATCGGAGGATCCCTCTTCCAACTATTCTTCTCGCACAGTCCCTCTGGGATAAGATCAAGATAAGATCGGAATACAAGAGCGTTTGTCTCATTGACGTGACAGAGACATGGCTCAAACAGCAGGATCCACAATCGGATCTGGGCATTGACAGCTTTGGTGATCCGCTATGGCTTGACAGGTTCCCATCAGTGACCAACAAATCACTGGGGGGTGGAGTTTGCTTATTTATAAACAAACCGTACCGTAAGACTGCTGTGATCAAGGAGTCACTTTGTGCCCGTTTTATTTACCTAGAGAATTTCCTCAGATTTTTATTACTCTCTTGTACATCCACCCCAGGGAAAACGTGGGTACTGCAACCTGGTCCATTGTGGACACCAAACACAAGTTGGAGTATCACACCAGATGTACCGCATTTTATTATGGGCAATTTTAACCAGTGCAAGCTTGGGAAGTCACTCGCCAACTTCCACCAATATGTGACTCTTGCCACAAGGAATAACATATAACACACAGAGATCATGCCGAACGATCTCTGCAGGAAATGCCAATGTGTCCCTGACACCTGTCCTAGCGTCCCGGTGTAGCAGGAGAAGCTCTGTGTGTGTGTGTGTATGTACCCATCGGGCTTCATGTTAACTTACATCACCTGTGAGGGACAGCATGGGTGGAAGTGTTTTATGCTACTAAAGGCACAGATCAAGGTATACTGTATGTAAAACTCTAAAAGTCTGCCTGCTGAAGTCTATCTACTAGTGAATCTAAACTGAAATGATCAAAGTATGAGAAGAAAGTGATAGAAATTCTGTTGACAATCACTAAGAAATGTATTGATAGAACATGGAAATTTAACTGCACCCCCTTCCAATCAAGACGTGGTTGAAGAAGTCAGTAAGTTGTGTGAACCTGGAGAAAATAACATACTGGATGAAAAAACGAATTAGGGTGTTCTACAAGATATGGAACCATTTATAAACTACATGGAAAATTTACCAGCACAGCACTTTGGTTCAGCTAAATATACCTGAGCAGGGCTTGTAGGAGTTAGGAGGTTAGAGGTCAACGTATGTCTCTGTGTGACTAATGCGATTCACTTATTTACACATTTTCTGTTTGTCATTGTACCCGTTTTGTGTTTTGTGCTCTTTGTGTGTGTGCGTGCGTGTGTGTTTTATCTATTGTCTCTGATCTTGCCATTGTGGGTTGTGAATGTTGTATGAATGTAAGTGGAATACTGTCTAATAAAAAAAACAGGCACAGATCAGTGCGACAAAAACAACGGCATTTGAAAGAGAAAATCTAAACAGGTAATGAAGTAAGACGAGTGTATATAAAACATACTGTCAGTGTATTGTAAATATGCAAGTTACTATAATTTGAACATTTGAATATTATGGTAGGATTCGACAGGAGACACCAAGTCAGCAGTGACACCTTGAGAAAGAGTAAAACTATAGGTGAATTTGTTACATCCTCCTGTTCTGCCTGTGGCGTAGTAATCACAGACTTACTGACAACCTACAATGACTGATAGACTCAAGCAGAGCTTAAAAAAACCTGATTCAGTGATCTACGGTGTGTCTATTGGCTCATGGAAAATGCAAACCAAAGACAACTATATGGGAAAAATTCCGCGGACAAGCAGCTTGAGGCTTATTGCTACAAACACAAACAAACAAGTGTACAAAATATTACTGTGTCACAGTTTCCATGTCAGGTGTAAGATGCAACACACAGACCTCTATTATAATTCAGTGAGAAAACCATAAAAAACAGACAGGTTAAAACCCATACGCAAATTCAAACAGTTCTTGAGAAGTTGCAAAAGTTGAAGGTACGAGTACACCTCACAGTAAATACTGTTCTTACATCAGATATCTAAAAGCAGGCTGAATATCCCTTCAGTGTTAATGGCGACAATGTTTAATTTTAGTGAGTGACCAAGGTCAATGGTTTGTCTGCAGGAAAAGAACAGTCACTACGAATGCTTCCTCAAATAACAGCCAGTTCCCACAGACACAAGACAAATAGCACCTAATCGACAGCGGAGTTAAACAGACAGGTTAAAATTCTGCTGTCAATCGCTAAGAAATGTATTGATAGAAAATGGAAATTAGACCCTGCCCCCCTTCCAATCAAGATTTGGTTGAAGGAGTCAACAGTTTGTGAACCTGAAGAAAATAACCTACTAGATGAAAAAAAGAAGTAGGATGTTCTACAAGATATGGAACCATTTATAAACTCCATGGAAAATTTACGAGCACACCATTTTGATTCAGCTCTATTTACCTGAGCAGGGCTTGTAGGACTTAGGACGTCTCTCTGTGACTCATGCGATTCACTTATTTATATGTGGTTTTCTGTTTGTCTTGTTTTTTGTATTTTGTCTGTTTCCTCTGATCCTGTCATTGTGGGTAGTGAATGCTGTCTTCTAGTGCAGCGGTCCCCAACCCCCGGTCCGCGGACCGGTACCGGTCCGTGGGTCAATTGGTACCGGTCCGCACAGAAAGAAAAAATAACTTACATTATTTCCGTTTGATTTATTATCTGATTCTGCACAAAGGTTTATTTTGGAAAATAACCGGATTCT
>JAPTHA010000006.1:3968219-3978568 GCA_029814585.1 Gymnapogon annona | reverse complement strand
TAAAATAAAATAAAAAACCAAACAAAAACAAAACACAACACAGAAATAAGTGACCCCCATGAATCACATACAGTAGACCTACAAGCCCCGCTCGGGTATATAGAGCTGAACCAATGTGGTGTGATGGTAAATTTTCCATGTAGTTTGTAAATGGTTCCATAGCTTGTAGAACACCCTACTTCAATTTTTTCATCTAGTAGGTTATTTCCTTCAGGATCACACAACTGTTGACTTGTTCAACGACATCTTGATGAGGGGGGGCGGAGCCTAATTTCCATTTTCTATCAATACAATTTATTTATTTAGAAAATAAAAAATCCACACAAGCATCTGATAATGAAAAAAAACCCCAAAACATTGAAAAATTATGTTTTTTGTGTTAAAAAATACATTCAACTTTGTGACATCCATTAATGGTAGAATTTAAGATAGATCTTTGGAAAAGTTTTCAAACTTTGAAACCCTATTGTTAATGTGGTCTCTCTCTTTCTCTTTCTTTTTATCTTTCTCTTTCTCTTTCTGCTTCTCTCTCTTTCTCTCTCTCTTTCTGTGTCTGTATGCGTGTGAGTGTGTGTAATATTACTATAACTCCTTCACACACTTCTTATCTCCCAGACACATTTTAGAGTTATCAACCTCTTCAAGAACACTGTGTAATGACAAGTTTGGAATGTGTGTTGACTACACAGGGCGAATTAATCAAACTTAGACAAAAAAGTAAAAGAAAAAAAAGGTATGCATGTTTACAAAGGGTATGTAGACCTGGAACATTTGCCACACTGTGAAGGACAAAGGTTGATGGGCTTCACCTCATATTGTAGGGATGTAGGTTTTAAAAAGATATCTTGTATCACAGTGCCACCTGCTGATGAAAATGTAGTTACTCAAATCCTGATATGATTCTGTATTGATAAATAATACAGTATAACTCAATATCACAGAAATGAAGGAATCTGGCAGAATAGCTATTTATATATTCCAACCATATATTAAAGGGAAAAACAACTCTACACTTTTAAGCTATTTATTACTTTCCCTGTCCCCTCATTTATTTACTACATGAAGCTTGTTTGTAACCGGTAAATGAATTGCTCTTCTATAACTCTTTTCTACACATCAAAGTTCCCCAATGCACTTTACACTGGCCTCACATTCACCCATTCACACACGTATTCACACACCAATGGGCGACAGCTGCCATGCAAGGTACAGCCATGCTCCATTGGGGGCAATTTAGGGTCTTGCTCAAGGACACTTCGACATGTGGACAGTACCAGCCAGGATTCAAACCATTGACCCTTAGGCCATTGGACGACCCACTTTACCAAGTGAGCCACTGCCGCCATGTTTGTTTCATTTATTAGAATTGTTATTATCAATAACAATGATCACAATAATAAGAATAATAAATATAATTATTTATCACATATTATTTATCACTTCTATTTCATTTTTTTGCACAAGTCTCTTAAACCAGTTGCTTCTGCAATTATTGTCAGAATAGCAACCCTTTATATTTGTAATTTTTAAAACATGATGCCACTTTTTTTTCTATATAAGATGTTCTCTATAATATGTGGCAGAGGGATAGGACATTGTTTTATATTTGTGTTTTTTTCTAATTTCAAAGATTAAGAATAACACTGATTGCCTTGTACTGGTACTTTTTGTGTAGTGAAGGTCCACCCTTGACAGAAAAAAGTTAGTAAACTAAAATTATTTCTCAATGAAAGTAAGGTTAGAAAATCAAATCAAATCGAGTTTATTTGTATGGCCCTTATTCACACAATAGGTCTCAAAGGGCTTCACAAAAAAACTGTACCTAAATGCCCCAAGGTGTCCTTTAAGTTTTAAAACTTTCATTGTGATTAAGATTATTGAGGGACAATTTTAGCACAGATTATAAAGTAATTTAAATATGTCACTATACAAAAATAACAGTTATTTGCTAAACAATATGATTGTACTTTTTCGGCTGCTGATGAAAAGCAACCACGAAAGAATAACGAACACACACTGATGGTACAGTATATGTATGAAACGGGCTAATACACTACATATCCCAGCAGCACATTGTTCACCAAGGCTAAGGTGAAAGGTCATGTCGCGTTGATGAGGTAGCAGCAAACATGGCGGCCGTCGGTGCGGCACGGTGCGTATTACGAAGCTACTCTAGGGCGAAAAATGTTCAAAGGGGCAAACAGATGCTCCTTAGATGCGGTACCAGGACGTTTTGCAGTGGAACACAAGATAACGGTGCGTATTAATCATTTGAAACCACTTTAGCTTTATGCATCTACTAGTTGTAACACTGACCTTGTAGAGTGTTAGGAGTCGGGCTGTTGAGCTCCATTAAATAAATCAGCGTTTTAATATCTCTTTACTTATTTGCAAGGATTGCCAATGTGTGAAATAATTTTCAAACTGGGTATCAAGTCTGGAGAAGAATCTTGTGAATTCGGTATTGGAGTCGTTCACGAAGTGTCAAAAATGTTCGATTATGTCTGAGACATTATCATGGTATATGTTAACAGGAAATAAGAGACCTTAAGATCAAGCTCATACTTAATGGGTTTTAGAGTAGAGTAGGAGTTGGGTTATAATTAAAAAGTACAGTCAGTCTAAGTTATTAGTAAATGGCGTGCAGAGTATAGCGTTGATTTTTACGTAATTAAATGAAACATATTTAAGATTAAAACTGCTTTGTATCCAAGCTGGCAGGATTTGTACCCTGTTATAGAAAACATAGTTTTTGAAGCTCATAGAACTGGCCTTTGGTTGAAAAAAACGTCACCTACGTCAATTTACTGGATGAGTGAGCATTTGAAACAGGATTTTATGGTTATTTTCTTCCATAAAGTGGAGTAAATTAAGTGCAGTCTACCCATCACATCAATTTCTCTGAAGCAACTGATCAGTGATCAGTTGAGCTCTCATCATGCATACTTATGCACAGTCCTACAACCTGCACTATTCTCTTTAAATCTTATATTATGCAGCCAGCTTTTGCGCACATCACTTGTAGTCTAATTTATTTCTTCTGTTATGTTAATTCTTTCGTTTGTTTTTATTTATCTTCATTTCCCTTAAATTGTTGTTTAATCTTAAATGTAAGAATATCTGAACAGCAAACAGAGCTTAACTAGATACACATTCTTTGGTTGTGCTGGTACTTGTCAGTGTTTGTGTAACGTTGTGTATAAAAAAGTCTCTTATAGTCATCCTAGAGCTCTGGAAGATATTAAGCAGCCACAGTCTTTTATTTCTAGGACTATATTTTGAGGAAAGCAAACTTTTTCACACTTATTCCAGGTTCACACAACTGTTGACTTTTTCAACCACATCTTAACTGGAGGGGGGCGAGGTCTAATTTCTATTTTATATCAATACATTTCTTAGTGATTGTCAACAGAATTTCTGTCAAATACCAAGCAGAGCTTAACCAGAGACAAATTCATTGCTTTTGTAAACAAGCTTGGCCATTAAAAACTGCAATGTGTTGCACAGTTGATGTTGATTGAATTTGATTGAATATGCCTTTATTAGTCTCCAGAGGGGAAATTTCACAACGGCAGCTTAATACAAAGAGTAGAAAAAAGAACAGAGCAGAACAGATACACAACAAACTGAAATCTTGCACAACATGGACAACAAAGACAAAGACAGTATACATGATTGAAGTCCCAGAGATGGTAACGATAACTAGGGGCTGAATGCGTGCTTCGGAGAGAAAACGAAAAGGTCCACAGCCACCATTAGCATAGCGCTCTCAGCTGCTAACCCCTAACAGTTGAAACGTAAACGTCTTTAAATGTCTTTATGTGCAACTAAATGAAATGCAACAGAAAGTGCAGGGACAAAACTCAATTTATTACTGGTGGTTAAGTGTCATGCTGGTAAGTGGTAATGAGAACAGCTAGTGACTTTGCAGCCCGCCACTGATGAATCTCCATTAGATGTCCATTAGCTTTTCAGATATTGTTTCTACTATATAGATTTCCAGAGCTTATGTTCCTTTTATACATTTATGTGTCTAAAATCTAGCCGGGGTATGTGAAACACTAGGGAATATCCATGGGGTCACATTTCCACTGGACCCTGAAGTCTGTCTACTAGTGAATCTGACTAAACATACTTTGACTAAACTGTCAAAGTATGTGAAGAAACTGACAGAAATTCATTCACTAACAAATAAATGTATTGATGGGAAATGGAAATTAGACCCCACCCCCATTCCAATCAAGATGTTGTTGAAGGAGTTAACAGTTGTGTAAACCTGGAGAAAATAACCTACTGGATGAAAAAAAGAAGTAGAATGTTGTATAAGATATGGAACCATTTATAAACTACATGGAAAATGAACCAGCACACCACATTGGTTCAGCTCAATATACCCGAGCAGGGCTTGTGGGACTTACTGTAGGTTAGAGGTTAACATATGCCTCTCTGTGACTCAAGTGGTTCACGTATTTTTTTATTTTTGTTGTTTTGTCTGTTGTCTCTGATCCTGTCATTGTGGGTTGTGGATGTCGTCTTGTAGCGTATGAATGTAACTGTAATATCATCTATTGAAAATTTAACATAAAAAAAAATATATATATAGTGTGCAGCCGTAGCAAGGATTGCTGAGCAAACGATTAACTGTCAACTGTCTTTCTCCCAGACAAGGCAAAGCCCCAGTTCACAGATCCAGATGTGCAGGACATCCTCACCAGGATAACGGGCCTGGACCTGCAGAAAGTTTTCCGCCCCATAAAGCAGGAGCTGAAGCCACCCACGTACAAACTCATGACTGATGCGCAACTGAAGCAGGTCCCCATTAATTTCACTATAACAGCCAGTATCAGAGGGATTACTGTGTGTGAGTAACAGACTTGTAATGCAATCCTGTGTGTGTGTGTTTGAAGGCCGTGGACGCAGCCACTGAACAGGCAAAGAAGCTGCTGCAGATGCCTCCCGTCCTGCCTGAGAGGAAACCCATACATGACGTACTGTCAGAGGACAAGATCCTGGAGGGCATGGACACAGCCAAATATGTTTTCACAGACATCACTTACAACATCCCACACAGGGTACGGACATGGCACTTAAGTTTTATACATGCATTTATGGACGCTTACCCAATGTAGGAACCTTTTGTAGTTCTTCAGAACCTTTTTTTTCGTGCATTCCCACAGCATAGGAACTACAAACTGACTATAGTTCGTAGAACCTTTGTAGCTCCTTCTACTGACGTATATATGTATATAGAGTGAGTCCATGTGGTGTAAATCGGGCACACAGAGCCTAGTCCTAGCTCCTTCTACTGACAGGCAGGGTGCGTTCTACAGGAACTACAGTATATGATGCCAGTCTTTGCTGATTGGTAGACCTCAGGCTACGCCCATTTCTGCATCTTGAAGTAGAGTGTGTTATGGTGAATATATAGCGCAGCTGTGATCAGGTTGTAGACAAGTCCTGTTGCTTTAATACAAAAGTATACATTAGTTTACAGAAGAGATCTACAAATGACATTAATTAGTTAATAATAATAAACATTTCATCTGGTCTTTTTGGCTTTCCTGGTGAAGCGTCATCTGCAGCGTTTCCACCCTCTTGTATCCACATCTCTGTGAACTTGTGAGAAGAGAATGAACACACGTCTAGTCCATGAACAGATGAAAAGAAGACAGAGTGTGGACACGTTCATTCTGTTGTTCATCAGTGATTGTGGGATGTCTGACACAAAATCCACCTTCACTCTGCTGTTGACTTGTGGAGATGCCCCTACACACTTTATGGAGATTGTCTTGGACAATTGCATTTGTATTATAAATTATTCTGTGGGGTTCCTTAAATGTGGACTTACATTTTGGATATACATATTGATCATTTTGCATCCCTGTGTGTGTGGGTTAGTAGTAGTGTAAAAGTGGGAGGATGCAGAATATGATTATGTTACCGCTACGTACCATACAGCCTGTGTGAATGGACAGCCAAAAGGTTTCCCTGAGGAGAGTAGTTACTACAACTCAATTAAAGAAACAGGATAGGAACTAAAACTAAGAGAAAAACAAGTACTCCTTGAGAAAGCATATTATATAAATAGATGGGAGATGAGTTTTAAACGGTATGATGAATGTGCAGTACTAGAATACTTCAGTCTGTGCTTATTTGTGGTTTTGTATGTGGGTTGTATCATCTTTATTTCACGTTATATTCCGTTTTCCTACAGGAGAGGTTCATTGTTGTACGTGAGCCCAACGGCACTCTTAGGAAAGCCACATGGGACGAGAGAGACCGGCTTACACAGGTCTACTTCCCAAAGGAAGGACGCAAAATAACGGCGCCTCTCATCTTCAAAGCAGAGAAGCTTAAGGTGGGAAATAACAGCTTATGTACATTATATGTAAATGATAGAAAGTACACTATGTTCTTTCTATTATCAAATCAGTCTAGAGGGAATACTCTGATTATTTTTTTTTGTGTATACTGCTATTTTTCCATTGTTAAATTACAATGACAAATACATTTTCTTACTATTATATATATGTATGAATGTAATAGAATGTCTTAATATATGTGCAGCTTTTTACCTAATTTCTAACGATATTTCAACATCATTGACAAGAACACCACATAGTGAATACAGTTCTAATACCTGCATGTTCTAGTGATGGGTTAAATGCAGAAGGTCAGTTTTAGTGTGTAACACATATTGATGTGTGTGATCTACATATTGGACAAAGAATCTTAATGTATTAATACTTCAATGCATTGACAGACATGGCTACTGAGGCATTCATAATCCACTTTCTAAGTGACTTCTTTTGGAAAAGATTTGTAACATTTCTGATACATTCCACGTGCTAAATGCTCATGGATACAAAACTTGAATATGCTGTTCACACCAGTCAATCCTCCATTAGATATGAGTTTCCAAAGTGTATACATTACTAAAACCAAGATGAAACCAATAATATTCTAATGAGAGATACATAGGACACTACAGGATGTATAATACTGTATCTGCACAGTTTCTTTCTTTATATGGGAATGACAATAAAATATCATTAAAATTAGGCAAAATGATTTGTATATCTATGTGTGTATTTATTAATGTAACCCATTCAAATGTGTCTTGTTCAGATCGTGTTTTCCCAGGACCGTCACGAGGATGTTTTGGATCTTTGTCAGGTCCAATATGAGCCCGACTCTTCAGAATACATCAGAGTAAGACGAAGTTCACCTTCCTGTTATTTTGTTCAGATGACAAACGCCAATAGCATGCGTTGCTGGTACGTTGTATAAATTGTAATTTTAATATGCACATCTTTTCACTAGTACAAACACGCCGCAGTTTAAATTTGATATAAAAGGTGCTGGTGCCAATATTTATGGGATAGTTACAAACCTAAACCTAATAAATATTCTATTTTGGTCATTATATTAGATTAAATTCCTTTATTCGTCCCACTTGAGGGAATTTCCATTTACAGTAGCAGAATACATTTACAGTACACAAGAGCAAAATATAAATACAAAAGGAATTAATATAAATACAAAGGTAAATAAACCGTTCTCCAACAGTTACTGTTCAGTTTCTGTCACAGTCAGTTCAGTTTCTGTTATAACACCTGACAGCTGCAGGAAGGAACGACCTACGATACCTCTCTTTCACACACTTGGGGTGGCTCAGTCTGTCACTCATGGAACTCCTCAGGAACCCCTGAGGGGGTGGCAGTCTGTGACCAAGATGGAGGCCAGCTTGGCTGTCTGCCTCCTCCTCCACAGGTTCCAGAGGGCATCCCAGGATGGAGCTGGCCTTCTTAGTCAGTTTGTCCAGCCTCTTCCTGTCAGCTGCTGTGATGCTGTCCCAGTACCCTGTACCACGCCATAGAATATGACAAGTGCCACAACAGTGTTGTAGAATGTCCTCAGGAGTGCACCCCAAAGGACCTCAGATACACATCTGCTCTGCCCTTTTTTGTAGCGTCCAGTTTATTGTTCAGGTGAACACCCATGTACTTATAAGACGTCACCATCTCTATGTCCCTTGCTCACTGGTGATGTGGGTGCGTGGGGGCACCGACGAAGGTCCACAACCAGCTCCTTAGTCTTACTGGTATTGATCTGGAGGTGATCATTGAACACATTTCCGTTCAATGTGCCTGTTGTTTAGGTGCACGTCGCCACTTATGAGGACTTGGACAAGCACGGCAAATATGAGCTCCTCCGCTCCACCAGACACTTTGGAGGCATGGCCTGGTACCTGGTGAACGCCCGCAGAGTGGACGGCCTCGTTGTGGACATGCTGAAGAGAGAGTTGTAAGTGTGATTATGCACTCGCTGTACTGTATGCATGTATTAATATACTGCAGTGTCCACACCTGCATTAAGATACACTTGTTTTATTTGCATTTACTTTTTGTGTGTGTCTGTTTGTATATATATATATATTTTTTTTTTTTCAATGAGACAATATTACCCCGAGTGAGACTCATAAAGGCATATCTAATATCTAATTACAATTGCATTCATTCACATCCCACAATGACAGGACAATAGAAAAAAGAAAAGAAAAAAAAGATAGAGATGTTGACCTCTGACCTTCTAGGTCCTACAAGCTCTCATTGCGTATATAGAGCTGAACCAATGTGGTGTGCTGGTAAATTTTCCATGTAATTTAAAATTGTTTGCATTTTCACTTTAATTTAATTTAGGTCTGAAAGTACTATAACTATGTACTGGCTTTGATCAGTTATCAAAGTTTAATTGCAAGTACATGCCCTAAATACATTTTTTTCTTTTGAAATTAGAAGATATTTAGTAAAAAAGTCTGCTTTCCCCAAAATACAGTCCTCCACATAAAAAATCAGTGGTAGCTTAATATCTTCCAGAGCTCTAGCATGATTATTAGAGACTGGCATATCTGGGTTTAATTTCACTGTCGTAACCCTAACCTGATGATAAACTTATAAACTACATGGAAAATTTACCAGCACACCACATTGGCATAATATATTTTATTTTTCATTAGACAACATTACATGACATCACAACAGTCACATTTTTTCCCAAACAAAACCAGAACTAAACCAAACAGCACGAGATGACTGTGACAGGATGAAACAAGACAACAAGAAACAAGCTGAAGACAGACAAGGCAAGACCTGACGTTAACAATACAAACTACACTAATGTAAAGTTGTCTAATGAAAAATGAAAAAATAAAATATTGAAATAAAAAACATAAATATAAGATGGACGGTGCTTGGATATGCCAAACATTTCTAAACTACATGGAAAATTTACCAGCACACCACGTTGGTTCAGCTTTTTATACTCAAGCAGGGCTTGAGTATAAAAAGGTCAACGTGTCTCTATGTGACTCATGTGGTTCACTTGTGTTTTTCTCTGTTGTCTCTGATCCTGTCATTGTGGGTTGTGAATGTAGTCTTGTGGTGTATGAATGTAACTGTAACATTGTCTAATGGAAAATCGAAATAAAATAATTAAAAAACCCTGATTATAAAGTGATCAAACGCATGGTGTCGGTCCTCAGGCTCCAGGACACAGTGGCTTTAGTATCTCTCTTCCACATGGTCCATCCTCACAGTGAGTCGGCACTGGAGGCGGCCAGTCAGCACGCCACCGGCACAGAGCTGCTTAAGGTGAGAACAGCTGAGGTCTAAATGAACGAGTTTCACGGGGTTTAAAGTTGGGTTGAATTTGTGCATTTACAACATTCCCACAATTGATCCTGGAATGGTTCAGGTCATCCCAATTACAACACGCAGGTATCCCGAGCAAATCAGGAGTCAGAGCAGCTTTCCAGAGGTCAAGTCAGGGCCGACTCGTCTAAGGTTTCCCTTTGTGGGTTCCTCTGCAGCGTGGGAACTGAGGGGGCAGGTCCAGGGCACATCAGGTCCGATTAGAGCTCATAGCTCTGTGGCCTTGAAGCACAAGGCAGGGACATTGGAATGACAGGCAGTTAATTGGAAAGGTTAGCAGCAGGAGACACGGGTGTGTATTCGCTGGCAGCAGTCGCTGTCACACCGGGCGCCTCTAGTTCTGCTGGACGGTTAAGTGGTTCCCAAGGTGTGTTTCTCTTCCAATACAGTCAATTCAAGACTGTCACTCATTTAGCTTCGTTCTGAAACGCCTCCTATGTTTAGTTTTTTCCTTGATAGATGTATGGATGGATACATAGTACTTTTTTTGTCTGTGTAATTGTGAGTTTGAAACGTGTGTTTGCAAAAGCAGCCGTGTCGATGTGATTATATCGGACATCTGTTTACACTGATATATAGTATTTTCACTGTTTATAGTACTGTTTACACTGATGTGCAGTATTTTCACTGTTTATA
>JAPTHA010000006.1:3939532-3956012 GCA_029814585.1 Gymnapogon annona | reverse complement strand
ATATATATATATAAAAAAAGAAACAACATGAAAGCTAGTCGGTGTGTTCCTTTTAGCATGACATCATATGTGTTCTCTTTGTGTGTGTGTGTGTGTGTGTGCTCTGACCTCAGACTCCAGGGCCAGTTGGTAGGCCGTCTGCAGCTCTCCCAGCTGCAGCGCCAGTTCAAACTTGTGCTCTGTATCTGTGGATACCGCCAGTGCCTGTTGCCTGAAGCCCTTCATGAAAGCACCAAACAAACACACATTGAACAAGCGCACAGATTTTACCCCATAATACGCTAGGTCTTTTGCATTTCATTTTCATAAATTCACTGACATGAAAGTCTTCATAAGAGGTGAAATGATGTGGATGAGCAGAGGTTTTCTCTTTCTGATCTAAACCAATCCTGACTGAATAGACTTTCAAAGAACAACATTCAGAGGCAGTCGTCCATCTGGACACCTGATGTTGTGTAAATTATGCATACACCCAAACCCTGAATTTATAGTCAGTTCAAGCCCATATGTACGGACACGCTGAACTGACTCAGAGGGGAAAACAAAGGAAAAAAAAGCATTTTTTGTTCGGATAAGATAGTTTTGTAGTTTGAACGAGAAAATTAACACATTCTGGAGGGGGGGTCTGAGATGTCAGCAGGAAGAGTTTATTGAATGGTGTTCACGTATGTCCAGCTGTATGGTCCATAGCCACTGGTTCTTGTTTCCTGTTTTCATTTTATCCCATTTTTTCTTTTCTTTTTCTTTTGGTCCTGATTTGCACTGCACTTTGTCTTTTGTGTGTGTGTATGCATATATGATATAGGTTTATTACACTGGTCAACAACAAATTTATTGTTTAAGTTTTTTTATCTGATTTAGGATCATTTTGGTGCTGAATGCAAAAATCACATTGGTTTTGCTCAATCAGGTCAACTTTCTGAACTATGCTACATATTGGCTTTTTAACATTTTTGCTTACCTTTATGGGCATTTTCACATCATATGATATAAAATTCTCTCACATTTCTTGCAATAAACAAATTCTGAAGATTTTACTTTTGCCAATTTATGATTCATGTTTTTTAATATTACTGGTGAATGAAATGGCTTCGGCTAGAAAATCTTGCAAAAGTAAGCCTGACGTATTCTGCTACATCTGTGGTGAATACACATTGTACCGAACACGAATCAAGTCACAAGTTTCATAAAGTGTGCTTACACTTTATAAATACTTAATGAACATTTAATAAACACATGTTGTTAGAAAATACTTTTTTTCTATAAAACCTATTTTGGGTGAGAACTATAAAAAATAAACTGATAAAGTCACAAAAATGTAATTAATTTTGTGAGATTTTTTTTCCCCCTCTGTGGCAGTTCTGTACAGATGGAAGCACAGAGATGGATATTTAAGACACGATGAAGACAAACAGACCTGTTTTTCCAGAAAGTGAGCCACTCTGGTCCTTTGTTCCTTGGGGATCGTGGGTAGAATATTGTCAGCTGTGCTGAAGTCTTTCCTCATGACAGCTGTCTGGTACTCCAACACAGACAGCAGCAGGGAGTAGCTGATAACGTTCAGCTCTTTATCTCCCAGATAGAGGCGGTCATCTTTGGGGATGTAGCCCAGCAGATACATGGTCCTACGGCACAGAAACATCTGGTGTATGATCCTTTATGCAGTGCTTCTCAATTATTATCTGTTGTGTGTCCCCAAGGAAGAAGAATCTCCCCACCTCCCAGTAACTATTAATAATATAATTTGTCTATAAAATTGTACTACCATATTCTCACGACTATAAGGGGCACTTAAAAGCCTGTCATTTTCTCAAAAATCAAGGGTACGCCTTGTGTGTGCACTGAATTCCAAAATCTGTAAAAGCCTTTTGTGAGATTGAGTAAACGCTCCGCTTGATCGACTATTGGACCATTTCCCGCCGACATTGGGATATAAGAAGACCATTTACAACGTTTTTACGCAAAGCGCCAACAGAGAATCAAAAGGAACTGATGATGGACGGACCTGGGACGGCACCACAGTGGACAGACCTGGGGTGCCGCGCTCTCAACAAGTCAACAAGAGCGCCAAACAAGCCGACAAGCCGCTCATCTACGGAACGAAGGAAATCGCAGAACTTGTGAGGAATGGATCGGTTGTTTGTCACTGCACAGACTGGACCGGCACGCTCTGAACAGTGACAAACAACCGACCCATCGTTCGCAAGTTCCGTGATCTCCTTCGCTCCACAGATTTGATGAGCCACACTGTACTGACAGTACCACTGTCATTGAAGGATGACAGCTACGGACACAGCTGTAATCGGTGCGCTCTGAGACTTGCATTTTGGTGCACCGACCTTGATCAGTCCGTGAATGAATGAGGGGCAGTTAGCGTTCTTTCCTGGACAAGGGAACTTGCATCCCAGATGCGTCCAATAATACGGTGCGCCTTATGTATGGTTCAAGTACAGAAATATATCACAGAATTGATACTGCACCCTATGATGCGGTGCACATCATAGAAAGGACAGTTGTGCAACAAGAGCAGGAAAACGGTACGTAATTATACATTACTTTACAGTTTTTATGTCAGTTTCTGTCTTTGTCAGTTCCTGTTATGACACCTGACAGCTGCAGGAAGGAAAGACCTGCGATACCTCTCTTTCTGATGGAGTCGTGCACTACGATGCCAGGCTCATATGCAAACTGCAGCTGGTCCATGGACAAGCACACCAAGGGGTGTAGGTGGATCAGGACCAGGTGCTACAGGACCTTCATAAGGTGGGATGTTAGAGCCACCGGCCTGTAGCACCTGGGGTGGGGGCGTTTTTGGCACCGGTATCACACAAGACGTCTTCCACAGACGTGGTACAGTCCCCAGTTTCAGGTTCAGGTTGAACAGATGTCCAACAATCCTACATAGCTGATCTGAGCAGGGCCTGAGGACCCTGGAACCAAGGCCATCCGGACCCTCAGCATTCCTGGTCGTTATCTTACGGAGCTGGTTTCTCAGGGGGGCTGTGTTGATGGGGAGTTGGGAAAAGCAGTGGGGGGTGGAGAGCCGAGTACTGTAGGGCGGGAGGTGAGGGAGGTACTTTGGCAGAGTTTTGGGAGATCGGGGGAAGGGGAGCTGCTGCAGAACTGACACAGCTGGGGGAGGGGCAGATGTCTCCTCAAACATACAGAAATAGGTGTTTAGTTCATCTGCCCATGTCTTACCCCCAACTGCCTGGATGTTTGGCCACTGTTTTGGTGGTCTGAGATGGTCTTCAGTGTCCTCCACACATTCCGGATATTGTTGTGCTGCAGCTGTTCTTTCATCCTTGTCCTGTATGTGTTCTTCCCCTCCCTTATTTTACTTCTCATCTCCCTCTGAACAGTCCTCAGCTCCTCTGTGTTCCCTGACCTAAAGGCCCTCTTCTTCTCCTTAAAAAGGGCCTTTATCTCAGGATTGATCCAGAGCTTATTGTTAGAGAAGCATTGTAAAGTCCTGTTAGGTACAATGTTCTCCACAAATTAATTTATATAGTCTGTCACCCTGTCTGTCATACTGTCAATGTTCCCCTCATGAGAATCACTGAATACATCCCACACCATTGACTCGAAGCAGTCCTTCAGGATCTCTTCAGCATCCTCAGTCCAATTTTCTATGATGCTAATATACTCGCTAGTTTTCTGAAGTAGTGTTTTCAACATCAACAAAAGAAAAACCTCCAGGGTCTTATCACCGTGATTGGGTGTAATGTCTTTAACCTTCATTTATTTGTCTTTGTGCTGTCCACTGTTGTCCAACATTTTTAGACCCAAAGCCTAACCATCTTTCCTGGTCACCCACCGTAGCCACAGTGAAGCCAAGCGCTACACACACTTCGTCTTGTTTCCTGTTCTTAGTTTTTGGGACACATTGGCTAGTCTCATTATCTCCATCTCTCTCTCTTTCTCTTCATCTGTTAAATACTCATGATGGGTGTATAAAACACCTATAACACAGAGCTAATACTCCATGTACTCCTTGTACACAATCTGACAATGAGAGCACCACTGACACCTACTGTAGTGGATGTGACATTACATTTTATTCTAGTACGGCAAAAAAAGCATGTTCCCTGGTGTAACACTTGCTGCCCCCCAACCCCCCCACACCCAGCATCACACCCAATGTTTGAGAAGGACTACTTGAATGGCCTTTTTCTACTAGTGTTATCAACCACTGAAGGGTCAAACATAATTATTACCCAGCAGGCACTGTATGTGGATAAAGCACTGACCATAGCAGGCTGCTAAGATGCATTTATTGAGTTCAACTTCACTATTTCTGTGAATAAGTCAAGACAGGTTGGCTGGTGCAGTTTGCTGGTTTTAATATATCATTTAAGCAGTGTACCTGTCCATGTGAGCGATGGTGATGATCTCTCCTCCAACATAATAGTTCAGTCTGTTAACAGAGCTGGTGTAGATGAAACAATCTCCCACCCAGAGTCCTGTCTTGACCACTTCCTGCACCTCACCCAGCACCTGGTTACCAGGAAACAACCAGACCGTTTCAACAGAACATCAAAAAAAAAAAGAAAATGACTGGAAAGCAAACCCACACACACATTTCTGAACATGTACTGAACTTCCCTGTTCGATAGCGGTTATTATTTTAGAAGTATTTATATGGTAACTGTAAAAAAAGACATGAAATCTGTAATCTGTATTATTATTGAGGTTGAATTATATATATATATATATATATATATATTGCCAAAACATAAAAGTAAATCCTATTAAAACCCTTTTTATTCACTTGCACATTGTACTGGTGTCTACAGTTCGACTGTGTAGATGACAAATTTATAAAGTATCTAACCTCAAAGGCCTCCTCTATTCCATCCTCCGTCATCTGTTCCTTGGACTCCTGCGCCGCCATCACGTTTTCTGCTGAGTATCGCAGCAGGTAAAACGATTCACCTGTAGCAATACACACTAGCTCCCCAGAGTCTGACCAGAAGATCTGCAGACACGTCCTGGTAGTATTATGACGGGATGGACACAGCAGCAGGACCAGTAGAGCATCATAACCACAAGAGGAGAACTCACGTGTTTAGGTTGGATTTCAATGCGGCGGATCAGTCCCGTGTTTTCCCAGTCGTAGAACGCCAGACCACTGTTTGACCGCACTCCCAGTAAGAAGCCACCAAAGATACCTGCGTGACACACACAGGAAACCCGGTGTGAAAATGACGACAGAACTCACAGGTCTCATGAAAGCACATGAACTCACCATCAGCACCAAAGTCAGGTTTAAACGTCTTCTTTTCCTTAAAGTTCTTAAAGATTTTCACCACACTGTTGCCTTCCCTTATGCCATATCTACAAATAATACAGACAGGTCAAAACCAGCAACCTTTCAAGACCCTCTGAGAGTGAAGTGACTTGATCTATATCTATCTATATCTATTCATACGTACTGTGAGGAGTCGTGGGCCCAAACAAAGTCCAGCGCTGAACCGAAGCTCTTGTTCCTCAGAGCCATGGCAGTGTAAATGATGTATTCTCCATCTCCACAAACAACTACGAATCTGCACAAAAATATGTAGTAGGGCAGGTACTTATGGACAATGTGTGTAACAGTAACCTGAGGAGCAACTATATATGGTGACAAAGTGTATATATATATATATACATTATACACTATATATACGAAGTGTCTGTGAAGTTGCATATACTGTAGGATAATTGTATGTTTTTCATTTAATTCAACTGTTAATTAATTATAACATCCCAAGATTAAGGACGGCTTTGTCAAAGGAAGAAAGACTTAAGCTGGTACTTGCCAGTGTTTGTGTAACGTTGTGTGTAAAACAATACAACTTCACACAACTCTTGACTTCTTCAACCACATCATGGAACCATTTATAAATTACATGGGAAATTTACAAGCACAGCACATTGATTCAGCTCTATATACCCGAGCAGGGCCTGTAGGACTTAGGAGGTCAGAGGTCAAGATATGCCTCTATGTGACTCGTACGTTTCACTTATTTATGTGTCTGTTTTTTTGTCTGTTGCCATTGAAAAGTACAGTACTTCTTTACATATTTGCTTAATTAAGTCCAGTGAATGTCTCCTGGAATCAAAACCAAAGGTGGTACAGTGACTTTTCTTTTGGTCGGGCAGTGTGTATTCTTCAAGTTAGAAGGCATCTGCATGTGCTTTCTCTGGTCTGTTTTTTCTATTACAATATATATTATCCCAAACAAACCCATCTGCTCCATCAGCGGCCCCTCACCTCCCATTGGGGCTGTGTTGGATGGTCTGAGGATAGATCTCACAGCTTCCCATGTCTTTGACGGCCAGTAGCAGCCTCTCTCCATCCCTGATCTCAGTGTCTCCCATGGCCTTTAGGTTGGCCTGTTGGACCTCTGAGTGTCGAGCCCACATGACCTTCCCACTGGAGTCCATGGACATGGCAGGCTCCTCCCGACCCAGCTGAGACAGAACAGATGACAAGACAGGAAGTGTGAGCGATGATAGATTCTGCTGTCTCAAAAGCACATTATGCAGGCACCTCAAACTCATTTTAGTTCAGGGGCCAAATTTTGCCGGATTTGGTATAAAGTGGGCAGGGCCAGTACAATAACAACAGAATTACATATTAATAACGTTAATTCCAATCTTTCCTCACATGATAAAAATGTTTAAATCTACAAACTGTCCTTTAAAACAATAAATGACATCAACAACCTCAAATTCTCAAGAAAAATAAGCGAAATTTTAACATTATACCTCCGTGTATAATTTGTACATGTACATTAAAATAAGTGTCATTTTAGCAATATTATACCTCAGTTTATAATTTACACATCTACATTACAACTCACAGATCAGTGGCTCTACATACACACAAAACATTTTGTGTATACACTTACGTCTCTTCAGACATTTCAGGTTGTTTACATTTGTTCAGGTTATTTTCATTTTTTGTGAAATGATGCTTTGTTTTAATGTGTATATTGTAATATGTATATATATGTATATTTCTACAGAGAAAATTCTAAAGTTGTTGAGTATCTATAGGTCATTATGATAATATTTTCCCAGTATGTACGTGAAACATGAACTATAATTTTTGCAAATATCTTGTGGGACCCAGCCAGGTGTGATTTTTGCATTTCATCCCACGGGCCGGGTTGCAGCCTTTGGTGGGCTGCATTTGGCCCAGGGGTCACACGTTTGACACCCCTAACATAATGCATTTCTACACATTATCGTCGTTCATCCCATTTTTGTTTTCCAGTTATGCATGAAATATGAAAGTCGTGTGGATGGATATTATCATGGACGTGTATGTTTTTTCCAAATCCTTAGCTGTTTTTGTTTAGAAGAAAATATTTTACTTATTTATGTTTTGTTTGTCTTTTTTGTCATTTGTCAGTGTATTTTTTGTGTTGTAGTCCGTGTTTTTTTTTTTTGTCTGTTGTCTTCGATCCTGTCATTGTGGGTTGGGAATGTCATCTTATTGTGTATAAATGTAACTAATATTTTCCCATAAAAACCAAAATAAAATAAAGCAAATGACAGTGTACCTGTCTGGTATCTTTGTTGTTTTTTGTTGTTTGTTTTTCTTTTGGATTGTTGGCTTGTCACGTATGAACATCACTGTAATAATGTCCTATGAAAAATCAAACTGAAAATAATAGAACAGAATACCTTAATGATAATGCTGCCTTCGTCATAGCCCAAAGCCACGCTGTTGGAACCAGACTGGCCACATACACACCACACCCTCTCCATGCCATAGTTGAGTGTATTTTCTAGCCTGTATGTGTTGGAGTGCCAAATCCGAACAGTACCTACGAGGGGAAAAAAACAATTTGTTCAGTTGTACAGTGTTTTCCAAACAGTAGGCAAGTGCGTATGTAGAAACAACGACCACTCACCATCCTCTGAGCCTGTTAGGATGACTGGCAGCTCAGGGTGGAAACACACACAGGTCACATTCTGGGCATGACCCTCCAGGGTCTGAACACAGGTTTTATTCTGACAGACGAAGACAAATAGCTCACCTTGAGGATTATACTCGTTCACACACAGTTACACCACTCAGCTCTGTTTTAACCCTTTATGAGAAGGGTTTTATTCCACCGTGGATTCTGTTGGGTTTCTATTGCAACCAATCCACAAATCTGGTTAGACCAGCTCTATGTGTAAAGCGCTGTGAGATAACTGTTGTTGTGAGTTCATGCTATATAAATAAACTTTGATACAATGTGATTTGAATAAAGGCTCACTAGAATAGAAAAGGAAAAGGTGGACCAGAAAAACAGAAAATCGGCCATCACAGACCACTGCAAAAGATACAATAGGCGCTTTTCCACAGAATACCATGGAAAAGCGCCATAGTGCATTCACACAGGCAGTAGAGCCATGATACGGAGCAGTGTGAAGTTATCTTATTCTGCATCCTCCAAAGCACTTTTACACACTACAGCACACACACACAATACTATTGTATTAAAGCAACAGTACTTGTGTCTACAACCAGATCACAGCTGGGCTATATTCACTGTAACACACTCTCTCTTTTGCAAGATGTAAAAATGGGCATGACCTGAGGTCTACCAATCAGCAAAGACCCACGTCATATAGTTCCTGT
Organism: Gymnapogon annona; assembly: GCA_029814585.1. Lineage (NCBI taxonomy): Eukaryota > Metazoa > Chordata > Actinopteri > Kurtiformes > Apogonidae > Gymnapogon > Gymnapogon annona. The sequence goes on along the minus strand of JAPTHA010000006.1, from coordinate 3,947,389 downwards.
AGAACAAAACAGACCCTGCCTGCGAGTAGGATATATAAAGGTTCTACGAACTATGGTCGTAGTTCGTAGTTCCTATGCTGTGACAATGCACCAAAAAAGGTTCTGACAACTACACAACGTTCCTACAGTGGGAAACCGCCTATGAATATGTCACCGACGCTTGGAAGAAGACTACAGATGAAGTCGAAACTGTAAGTCGACAAGGTAACACACACATCTCCAACTATGCAGAAAAAAAGAGAAATAAATTGCTATTTATATTTTATTCCCGACATGAACAAGAATGTTTACCATTGAAACAGATGATCAAACAGTTACCTAGACTCCTGTATTGAGCTTCTTAGGGCGCTGAATAAAACATTGCTGTTGAAATTTCATCATGCGTGTACCTGATAGTCCCAGATTTTGACCAGGCGATCGTCAGCGCCTGATATCAGATAGGGCTTGTCGCCTCCGTTGTAGTAATCAACACAATTCACTCCCTTCTCGTGACCCTCCAATGTGAAGTTAGCCCTTTTGGAGCCCAGTTGCCACACCTTGAACAGAGAGAGAAGGACAATCAACAATGTGCTCCCATATCGGAAAATCATTTTGGCTGTGTGTGTTTGTCTCTCTGTGTGTATGTGTCTGTCTCTTTGTGTGTCTCTCTATATGTATCTGTCTGTCTCTCTCTCTGTTTATTTGTCTCTGTTGTGTCTGTCTCTATACTGTATGTACTATATCTGTGTCGGTCTGTCTTTGTATTCTTGTCTGTCTTTCTGTCTGTCTGTGCTTTCCTGTCTCTCTGTCTGTCTATGTCCATGTGTTTGTCTGTATGCCATAATCCCCTCCTTATCTATTATGGTTCATCTTAATCAAACCACAGTCAAGCCAAAAGCCTTTTGGAATGCTAAAAGAGAGCCAACACTGCCAAATGTACGCCAAAATACTTCCAAAATCTTTACTATCCGGGGGAAGAGATTATGGTATTTTTATGGCAATCCAGAACAGAGTAAAAGAGCGGGAGATTCTGATTCCACATATGGAAGTGTCAAGGGTTTGTTTTGACATATTTATGTAACGTCAAAACACTGTGCAATAGGAGGGAATTTCCAGAAGAGAACTTCACTTAATTTTCAAAAACTGATCAGCACAGACGTATGCACATATTCCCATATTCTAAACGGACATTTAATGAAGGTTAATCATAAAATCAGATTTTCTGTCATTGCTTCATTAAGAACAACAATAAGGTGGACATTTTCAGGTTACTATTATTGTACTGTAACTCTACCTGCAGGCTGTGTGCTAGCTGTGCAGCTAGCAAACTAGTAAAACACATAGACAAAAGATTGATATTATTACTAACATATATCTTGCTTGATTTTCTCATATTCAGCTGTGCTGCATGGGGTGCTGGTGAATCAGTCAGTTATTGATCTCCAAAAGGACTTGGTAAGTGGCATTTGATTACTTTAGGGTTATGTCATTGTAGTTTGAAAATCAATGCATGTAATTCTCTTGTGTTATTTTCAGGTCATCTCTTTGAGACTTGCTGGAAGTGTCAGTGTAAAGGACACATTTTGTGGCATTCTCAAACAAGTTACTTTGTGTGGCTTAAATGGGAAGGTGACCTTTGAAAGGCTCCATCTTAAAGCCGAGGGAGTTGGTAAGTTTTAGAACTGTATTAAAGCATTTAATTTGGCATTCTGAGGTTACAGCAAGATGTAGTAGATATATTTGTTTTGTCTTTGTGCATATGCTATCACTTTTAGATGTTGTCAGAATAAACCCCACCTGCTCTGCAGCCACTGACAATGCGAGAAAAAAGTGCCAGCCATATCGGACCCGTCCAGGACACAGACAGCAGCACAGTAATAACAGTTTCCATATGTTCTATGATATTTTTTATATGTTCTACTACACAAAGTATTTTCCGTGCTTTGTAAAATAGTTTGGATAAATTGAACCTTCAGTACAGTACAGTATAATGTAATTGTAGTATATTATTAGATTCTTTTGTTGATCCATTAAAATCCATAAAACATGAAATTATTTAAATTTGCAAAATGTTTTTTTTGCTGGGGCTGGAGGGATGGGGGAGGAGGAGTGGGGGCTATGGCATATTGGTCTCACTTTGGGTCAGGTTTGGTTCATTTTTGGATGAATTGTGGGATTTGGGGGATTTTCTGAATTATGGCTATATTTTGGGAGAGCAAAATTAGTTTTTGGGTGAACTTTGATTCGCTTTGGCTTGATTTTGGTTTACCGATTTTGCCAAAATGACCAACCAGATTTGGGCAAAATGTGAGCCAAAATTATTTGGCTATCTGGACTTTATCTATTATGGTTAACCTTAATCATACCACAGTCAAGCCAAAAGGCTTTTGTAATGTCCAAAGAGGGCCAAAAATGCCAAATGTATGGCAAAATACTGCCAATACCTTTACTATCCGGGTCTCACGTGTTACTGTACAATGTTAGTATTTCCATTAGTGCAGTACTTCTCAATTATTTTCTGTTACCCCCCCCCCCCCAAGGAAGAAGGAAACATCTGTCCCCTGCCAACTATAAATATGACCATTTTTGTATAAGTATGTAATAAAAGTATTATAAGCAGGTCCTCTGCTATGGCCTGGGCTTGTTTTGGTCTTCTATGATGCTAACATGCTCACTGGTTTACTGAAGTAGCGTTCACAAAGAGGGATGATTGTTGACAATATTCACCAAGTGTCTTATCAGTGGGACTGGGGTGTAATGTCCAAGTGCTATTGTCCACATTTTTACACCCAAAGCCCACCAGTCTTTCCGGATCTACCACCGTAGTCACAGTGAAGCCAAGCGCCACATACACTTCGCCATGCTTCCTGGCCCTCGTTTTTTATTACTATATCCTTTATTTAACCAGGTAAAAATCATCATTGAGATATAAAATCTCTTTTTCAAGACTGACCTGCTGAAGAAATGCAGCATAATATGCAGTTTCTGACATGGTCAACACACAATAGACAAAAAATTTACAATTGATCATTATAAAAGGATCATCACAAGTTTAAAAACCGTTACACTGACTATGCTCTTTTACTTCACACTCCTTTAAAATAGATTTAAATTCAACTAAAGTAAGAAGTTCAGAAACCTTTAGTTCATGCTTGAAAGGATTCATTTGTATATGAACGCGTATATGTTTGTACATTTGCACTTGTATATGTCAAATATTTAAAGTGATAGTTTTTGTACCTTGACTGTTCTGTCCAGGGAGGCACTCGCAAACTGGTTGTTGTCTTTGGGGTTGATGACAATCTGCATGACATAGTGAGTGTGTCCTTCAAACACCTGACTGCAAGTCCACTTCCTGTCCCAGTCCCACAGCTTGATCAACATGTCATCTGCAAAGAAAAAACACAACAGAATTGATGGATCAGTTAGATGTGTATTTTGGTGTATGCATTTGAAATGGTCAGTGGTTCCTACAGTGTGTAGATTTGTGTGTGTGTGTGTGTGTGTGTGTGTGTATGTTGGTGTGGTTCATTCTCTACCGCTGCTGGAGAGGATGTAGGGCTGTGTGGGGTGGACGGCGATGCAGCGGATATAGTCAGAGTGAGCCTCAAACATGTGAGACCTCTCCAACGTGTTGTAATTAAACACCCGGATCTGCATGTCATCCTGGTGGAGGGACAAACCCAAGATGTTTGGCATTGTTTGTTTATTTCAATAAAAACAAAACAACAAAACAAAAATAGCTATATACATAAGAAACCAATATCAGAACACAATAAATTAATGATAAATGAAATTATAATAAAATATTATTTCACAAAAAAACATAAATAACCCGAACAAATATAAACAACCTGAAATGCCCAAAGAGAAGTGTAATTTTATCAATATTCTACCTGTTACTAAATGTTTTGTGTATTTGTAGATCCACTGTGATCTGTAAGTCATAATGTACATGTAGAAATTATGAACTGAGGTATAACATTGTTAAAATTACACTTATTTTAATATACATGTGTAAAATTATAAACAGGTAGAATATTGTAAAAATTACACTAATTTTAATGTACGTGTATACATTTTAAAATGAGGTATAATATTACTAAAATTACACTTATATTAATGTGCATGTATGAATTGTACACTCGGTTATGATATTGTTAAAATTACACTTACTTTTCTTCAGAATTTTGAGGTTGTTAATGTTATGCATTGTTTTGAAGAAAAGTTTGTAGACATAAATATTTTTATCATGAGTGGGCAGTTTGGAGTTGACATTGGAGTGGGCCCACTTCACACCAACTTTGGTTGAATTTGACCGCTGAATTAAAATGAGTTTGAAACCCCTAGTTAAAAATTCTGAATATATAAAAATATCAGCGTTATTTCCTTTCTCTTTCCTACTTCTTAACCAGGGACGATGATAATCATTATAGCAGTGATTTTCAGCGATAGCACTTACTGCCCCAGCGATAACCCAGTGTTTCCTGGCGACGAATACCGCCACTCTGACAGGCAGGTCGCAGATCTCAAAGGTTTTCACTACTGTCTGCACACAAAGATGATTCACATTTAGACATGTTTATGTCAAAGAATGCACAGATGTAGTGTTTTTGAAATAGCTGTCTAAATGGTTTAATGAGGTAGTTGAGGAAGAGGGACCTGGCTGTCGTGGTTCCAAACCACCACGGTGCCGCTGTACAGGCTGACCAACATCCATGGCTCAGTGGGATGCAGATCCACACTTTTCACCCGGTCTGACCGAGATGTCAGCTTCCGCTTGATGTCCAACCGGAGAGGCTGCGGAGACAAAAGACAACACGTCCACTTAGGAGGTCAGAGGTCAACAAATGTCTCTATGTGACTCGTTATGTTTTTTTATTTGTTTTTTTTGTCTGTTGTCTCTGATCCTGTCATTGCGGGTTGTGAATGTTGTCTTGTAGTGTATGACTGTAACTGTAATATTGAAGAATGAATCATTTTAAAAATTGTCAGTTACCTGAAGTCATTTACTTATTTATTTATTTTTTTAATAATCACAATTATTAACAGAACAATTCATTATTTCTAGAACAAAATCTGAACAGAAATAAAACATTTACTTACTCAAAGGGTTAAAAAAAACTACTTTTTAAACAATAAAAAATGTTAGAAAATGAGAAGAGGTGTGGCTTTCATCCAGTATTACTCCAGGTTGGAGGACAGCTGGAAGTGGGTGTTGATATTTCTCATTCCACATTTCATATGCATGCCTGCTCCACAATGACTAGATCTTACTCACATTTATTTTTTTTTCCTCTATTAATACGAAATACACGCCTCATTTTCCGACTGTCAAACTTATTTGGACCTTAGTGTTGGTGCATGTGTTTGCTTATACAGCTTTTACGTTATTATGGTTTCAGGAAAAGTTACTGTGCTCACGAAAAGCCACGGTGAGGTGTGACAAAACAACAACAAATACGTACAACGGGGCAAAAACACAACGTGAGAGTGTTATATATTTTTCATCTTTATTTTTTTTTCTCCTACCATGATTCCACGTCAGGATCCCGTCCAGTTCCTCCAGCAGCCCAGTTTCGGCTTCTCCAGCACGATCAACTGGAGAAACTTTGTCAAATTTGTGTACTGAAATGCAACGTATCTATTTCCGGTAATGGTTTTCCATGTTACAACTAAAGGGATCGTGGAATAGACGCAGACGGTGAGGTAATACGTGCTTTACTAGACACGAAAATGTAAAAGCGAAAACAAATCTAAAATCCCAATAAATATCTATTGTATTTTATTGTATTGTATTGTATTGTATTGCATTCTATTCCTATTTCTCCTATAGTTTCTATTTTTATTTTTTGAAGTATTACTATAACGACTCAAAGCACCTTTCATTTATTTATTTCTAAAAAAAATGACAATTATTCAACATAATGTTTCATTCTTTACAGAACAAAAAGTGAAGTCGCGACAGCGCAGAGCTAACTTTATTTTGAAGGCCTAACCGCTTATTTCTGACTATGATCCTTCTGATTCAGTCTAACTTAACCCCGTTTAAGCGGTTTGGCTACGTGGATCCTGTGGTCCGGAGCTTCCTGTGGCGGCAGCTCAAGATCCGGCAGAACACGCTGTACCTGAACAGGTTCCACTACAAAAAGTAACCAGCACAACTTTTAGCTTGTACAGTAATAACATGTGTTTCTTTAAAAAATAATGGAAAATGTTTAAATATACAATTCAATCAGAAATACAATAATACAGTAAATACAGTAAATCAGAAATAAATACAGAAATAAGAACAGACAAACAAAACAAAAATTGGAAATGATAAATCAACAGCACTCAGGAGTCTGATACACACTGAAGTTAAAATCACGGTAGGATTGAATTGTTCTGCTGAATTTCCGAATGCTATTCCAATATACTGTACTTTAAAAAATAATGGAAAATGTTTAAATATACAATTCAATCAGAAATACAAAAATACAGTAAATACAGTAAATCAGAAATAAATACAGAAATAAGAACAGACAAACAAAGAAAAATTGGAAATGATAAATCAACAGCACTCAGGAGTCTGATACACACTGAAGGTAAAATCACGGTACGATTGAATTGTTTTGATTAATTTCCAAATGCTATTCCAATATACTGTACTTTAAACCAGGGGTGTCCAACTCATGAGGGGGTTCAGGGGCCAAATTCAGCCAGATTTGGTGTGAAGTGGGCGGGGCCAGTACAATAATAACAGAATTACATATCAACAGTGTCAACTCCAAACTGTCCCCATATGATGAAAATGTTTAAATCTACAAACCTTTTAAACAATGAAAAACATTAACAACATCAAAACTCTGAGTGTAATTTTAACAATATTATTCCTCAGTTTATAATTCATACATGTACATTACAATAAGTGTAATTTGAACAATATTATACCAATTTAGAAATGATACATGTACATTACAACTTTCTCTGATCATGTGCTGTTGTGCCCTTGGGCAAGACACTTCAGTCTTGTTTTTTTTACAAATAATTTTGTAATTACATATGTCTTTGTGATAAAATGACCAGCTCATGCTGTGAGGTCCCTAATACTTGTGATTTTGAAACAGCAACAATCAACACTGCATCCATGTAATGAACGATCACATTATCATGTCTATGTATAACATAATACAGCTGTTAAAATGTTCACATCTAATTTGTTTTTCCCTTTTATTATTTATATTATAATAACTTATAGAATACTAGCTGCCTCAGGAGAGCCCATTGCATCATCAGGGACTCCTCACACTTTTTGAACTTTTACGCTCAGGTGGACGTTTCAGGGCAATAAAAAGTGAAACCGGCAGACTAAAAAACAGCTTCGACCCTAGAGCTGTCGTTGCTCTAAACGCTGCAAATTCAACCAAACCTCGACAGCGGTGACCTAATTACTGATCACCTTCTCCTCTCCCGTGCTGCACAGTTGTTCCATGTCGGCAATCAAGGCCTTTATTTAAGGTCAGTGTGACGGAGTCATCTGCTCTCTTTCCCCACATTAACTTTGATACTCAGTATTCATGTGGATTCGATATCTGGACTGTGGCTTTCCATAGATTCAGATTCTGTGTCTTCATGTTGTGTTTGTTCATGTTCACTGTGGTTTTGTTTAATAAATGTGTTTAATAAATGTGGTCCCCTTTAACACAGTACGCTGGAGCCTTGTTACACTCAGATCATGACAACACACACACACACACACACATATATATATATGTACCGTATATATATTTATATATATATGTTCATATATATATTTAGAAACAGATAGATAGATAGATAGATAGATAGATAGATAGATAGATAGATAGATAGATAGATAGATAGATAGATAGATAG